>CM066315.1:149859950-149889572 GCA_033807775.1 Saussurea involucrata
ATCATTTTAAAGATGGCCATTCTCTAAAAATGATGAATCTAAAGATTTAGAAATTTACCTTTGGATGTACATGGTCAGATTGGCATTCTCCCCCTCAAATTGAGCATTAAATCTCATTTAAGCGCAATTTGAAATCAGATATCCTGTAAAAATAAAAAGGTGTTGGTAATCATCTTTGATGATTCCTCATTTGTTAGGAATATCAAAAGCACAGTTAATTCAAATTAAAAGGAAACATGGTGCTGGGGGTTAGAGATTAGAAATACCAGTCAAAGTCTGATCTGTTGAGGTACTGGTCCTACACTGATGTGTGTAGAAACAACATTCAGTTGAAGTCCTGGTTCTATACTGATGTGTATAGAAGCAACCTCAATCTGATCTGATTATGGCAATAGAGATAGTGAAGTGTTGCTTTCGATCCAGCAACCGTTTATTGACTTTGACACAGATTCTGACAATTAAGCACACTGATTCAGACCAAACTCAAATCATAAAAAGGTTTCATCTTTGTCTTACGAGTTCAACGCAACTGGACTCATGCGAATCCGAGCACCGAGTAAAAAGATGTGTGCGTTTTTCTGAAGCAACACAAAGCTGACAGTTAGTAAACAAAAACTGGGCTCTGATGTTCGGTCGCAGAGGTTTAGTCCACAGAGGCTCTGTCGGGTTTCACAGAGGCTCTGTGGTGAACAGTACCACAGAGGTTGGTCGACAGAGGTTTGGCGGCAGAGGTTGATCGTAGTGCCGACGGAGCTCTGATGATGATTTTAGTGAAACATCTCTGTCCAGCAGATGTATACTGACTTTAGTAGAGGTTCTGACCAAGAAGAACACCGATTCAGACCAAGATCAAAACATTAAAAGTGTTCATCTATGTCTTAGGAATCCAACGCATCTGGACTCATCAAATTTGGAGCTTCGAGAAGGGAGTTATGTTGAAAATACGACAGGTGCGCAAATCTGACAGCAAGAACTAAGACGTTGCGCTATGGGCTCTGAGGTTCGGTTGCAGAGGTTCAGTCCACAGAGGCTCTGTCGGGTTTCACAGAGCTTCTGTGGTGAACAGTACCACAGAGGTTGGTCAGCAGAGGTCGCGTGCGGCAGAGGCTTGGTCGCGTGCGGCAGAGGCTTGGTCGCGTGCGGCAGAGGCTTGGTCGCGTGCGGCAGAGGCTTGGTCGCGTGCGGCAGAGGCTTGGTCTCGTGCGGCAGAGGTTGGTCTCGTGCGGCAGAGGTTGGTCGCGTGCGGCAGAGGTTTGGTCGCCGTTCGGCAGAAGCTTAACAGAAGTGTTACACTTACTTTGACACTGATTTAGACCATTTTACCTCTGTAGTTTGCAAAAACTCAAAACATAAACAACTTTCATTGGTTTGTTATCTATTCAGATCATCTTGAATCACCTCTTTTCGAGCTTGTACGACAAAGATATGGTTGATTTACCACAGTCGCGCAGATCTGTCCATCAGCTTTCCATCAGCACACTGTTGTCTACTTCAACGATGCATATGACCCTTATAAATTTCGAATCTCTGAATTCTCAAAACACGAAAATTGTTCATCTGTGTCTTAGGAATCCAGGGCCTTTTGAATCGCATCAATCGGTGTCTTAATCAGTGAGATATGATCAATTTACTACGGCGTCTCAAATCTGCCAGCATGCTGTCATAGTACTTGATTGTTGTGCACCGAAATCAATTGCCTTTGAAGGATGAGTCTTAAACTGAGTGTTTAAGAGTCCATTATCCACTGAAGTGTGAGTCCTTAACAGATGTATTAAGGAGTCCATTTACTTGCAAGACAGATCAAACAATTTTTGGTACCCATTTCCAAATGGGTCCTTTTTTGTTAGGATTTTCATGAAGTGCTTTGCTGATCTTGTTATGTTCAACATAAACATATGGCTTTCGAACATTTTGAACTAGTGAAGAGCCTTTGACTATCCAAACCATTTTTACTCTTCTAAAAACTTGACTAACTGATTGATCAGCACAAGAGTTTGCTAAGTCAAAATCCTTAATCCTTTTAGCTAAAACTTCCTTTTCTTTTAAATTCATATCAAACATCTTTTGAATATCATATTTATACCTCTTCTCCAACATGATCTTAGTTGACAAAAGAGAAAGTCTTTTTGTCAATTTGGACATTTCAGCTTTAAAAACCTTTCTTTCTTTCTCAAAATCATCTTTCAAACACTTTGTTTGAAATCCTTCAACCTTCAACTTTTCAGACTCTTTTCTTTCAAAATCATGCTCTTTCCTCTCCTTTTCAAGAGTTTTCTGTAATTTTGAAATTCTACATGAAAATTCCATAGATTTTGTTTCAAAAGTAGTTTTCTCCTTTTCAATCTTCTCTCTTTCACAAATCACAAGTTTTTCAAAATCAGAAATCAGTTTAGAAAAACTTAAACATTTAAGTTCAAGTCGTTTCTTCTCTTTTTCAAAAACAGTCTTATCTTCGTCAAACTTCTCTTTCTTCTTTTCACAAAACTTTTCAGACTCAAATAGTTTCCTTTTCAGTTCAATATTCTCATTGGTTAAGAGTTTACCTGCCTCTTCTAGCTTGGTAATTTTATCAGAATCAATAAGAATGCTCTTGTTCCTTTCTTCCAACTCTTTCTCAAGATTAGGAATAATTTTGCGAAAATTAGTACTGAGTTTAGAATAATAATGAAAATCAGCATCAGCACTAAATTTTAGTCTTGACATATTGTTACTTGAAAAAAATGATCGTTAACAGATACTTTGTGAGAAGTAGAATTTGTGCACTTGAGTCAATTTTTTAAATCTTATCGGATTGAGCTGAAATTTGGTAGGTAGGTGCACGAGAATATTCTGGGCAACTTTAATTCTTTGAGTTTTGTCCAAAAACCGACAGAAAATGGTTTTTCGAAGCAAAAACGTGTGCAGCAAATAAAAGTTAAGGATGAAGATTCAAATGTTCTTGAGTCAAATTTTTCAAAAATGATCGGATTGAGCTGAAATTTGGTACACAGGTTCGTGACACTATTCTAAGGAACTTTAATGCTTGGTGTTTTGTCCAAAAACCAACAGAAAGTGGTTTTCCGAAGCAAAACAAAGTGCAGCAAAATAAAACTCCGAAAATTGATAAAAAACAATGGATTGAAGCACAAATTCGAATCTGTTTGGCTCTGATACCAATTGTTGGAACCCAGATACAACAAGTAACAATAATAATAGCAATAATCTTGTATTGATTGATAAAGAGAAGAGTTTACAATATAGGAAATGAAGAACAACTCACTCTTTGAAGCTTTCTCTTTCTCTGCGTATGACTGATGAAAATGAGAGGCTAGGAGAAATAGAGGCTTAACCTAATAAACTCTCAAACATGACTTTATAACCAAAAACAACAATTGGTTATTTACAAAACTAGCCCTTGACACTCAACAAATACAAATAAGTCCTTGACACTATTCTTTATAAAACATTTATATAAAATAGGGGCTAATAAAGCTAACAACTTCTAAGTACTTCTATGATTAGGAAGATTGAAGCTAACAATCTCCCCCTAAGTAGTGAAAAATAAAAATTTGACACTTGAAGTATTTTAGGCTAAGTATTAACTGACAGAGGTTAAACAATACCTCGAATGTTCTTTCATTCAAAGAAGTGCCATAAGGCATTTTACATTTGAGTACATTGAAAGATACATTAAGAGATTTACAGAGATTTTTGTTGAGTCAGATGTTGGCATCTGTGAAATCATTGTAGCTTTTGTTGTCATTTTCGACTTCTTTTATCTCTCTGTAGAAACTGATGCAGAGCTCTCTCAAGCGTATTGTTGCATCAATATCTGTGATGAAGGCATCTGCTGTGTCCCTCTTCATCATCTCTGTATCTCTGTATTCCATCAGGGTTGCTCTGAATTTGTTCAGGGTTTTTGTAGAGTACTTCTGACATT
The DNA here is from genome assembly GCA_033807775.1 of Saussurea involucrata. NCBI lineage: Eukaryota > Viridiplantae > Streptophyta > Magnoliopsida > Asterales > Asteraceae > Saussurea > Saussurea involucrata. Next base: position 149,863,870 of record CM066315.1, read on the forward strand.
CCAGAGGCATGAAAAGTTTGGCTTCGCCTTTTGAGTTTAGATATACTAACCCAATCCTTGGTTCTGTAAGTATGGCATTTGGCACAGCATCAGGTGGGCAGCGATCTTCTGGTGGACGAAGGTTTAGATGTTTGAGGCCCAGATCTATTCCAAGATGGAAGTCTGACACACTGTAGACTAGAAGCTTTTCCCTCATGGCCTTTCTGAACACTTGGTATGCTCTGACGTTTGCCTCTGTGTTGTAGTTATCCTTCGTCCATTGCAGAAGTTCAGGTAGATCATAGGGATTCAGATTCCTCATGTCAGCATCTACGAAGGTGGTCTCTGAATTGTTGTCCCTTTTGACTCTGTAGAGGTTGTACCTAACCCTTGGATAAGTTCTTGTAACAGAGAACTTACAGAAGATCACCTTCTTGATCTTATGATTTGAGAAGACTTCTGCTCTTGATCTTGGCTTTGTTCTGCAGAAGATGTTCTCAAATTCTTGTCTGATTCTTGGATCAGAGACGTAGTCTATTGGAAGATTTGTCTGATAAGGTGCTTTGTAGAGGTATTTGTGGACCTCTTCTTCCATTTCTTCGATCGCTTGACCATGTGGAGGTGGTTGTCTTCTGAGGCTCTCCATCTGTTGTATTACTTCTGCAGCTCTGCCTGTCAGTGGAATATCTGACAGAGGTTTCAATCCATACGCCCAATCTTCTTCTTCAGGTTTAGGGGTATGGAAGGCATCGAAAGCACTTTTCATTAGTTTCTCTGTGGGATTTGGCATTGTTTTCTTCTTCTTGGGTTCTTCTGTGATCTTTGCCTTTCCCTTGTCTTTTGCCTTTGGTTGTTCAGAGCCTTTCGCTTTTGTAGCCTTGGGTGCTGGTTCTGTTGGACTGATGGGAGTTGCCTCTGTAGAATCTGACACTTGTGCTTTAGAGGACTTTTCTGTTTGCTCTGTAACCTCTGTTGGAGGTTCTTTTGTTGCTTGTTCTGTGAGCTCTGGTGAGTGAGGAATGTCGTATTGTCTTTTCATTTTTAATACTGCTGAAAACTTGTGACTCTCTGCTGCTCTATGCGCCATTCGATTTGTCATTAAGGTGTGCATTTTCCTTAGAACATCAGAAGCAGAGTCTTTTGTCTTTCTTGGTGGTTTATGTGCAATCGACTTTTTCCTCGGGAAGGTTTTGGGTGATTCTGTTTGTTTTGGTGGTTGGGAGGGAAGTTCTTCTTCTGAGGAAGATGTCAAATGTTGAGCATCTTCCCCAAACATTGAAGGGAACTCCACAGAGGTGGGTGCTTCCTCTGTGGTCTTTTGTGCTTCTGTACCTCCGGGTTGATTTGTTAGGCTTTCTTCTAAGATGATTACCTCTGGGGAGGTTGTAGCCTCTGTAGACTTTTCTGTAGTCTCTGGCTCTTGAGTAGATGATTCCACAGAGGTGGGTATTGCCTCTGTGGTTTGTTGCGTTTGTTGCTCTTGTTGGGTTTGCTCTGGAGGGTCTTGACTCACAGGTTCTGCGGCTATTGGTGGACCTGTAAGTCCTCTGCTTGCAGCTGTCTCTGTGGTTTTCTCCCCCTCAGGATGATCTGATGGACCAGGCTGGTCATCATCATCAGAGTCATCCTGACCCTTATCAGAAGTACCCTCTGCCCTGCAGGAAGCGTCGGGTTTCTTTGGCATTTGAGCTCCAGCAGCTATCAGTTTTTCGCATACATCGTCACAGAGGCCAAGAAGAGTTGCCAGCTCTGCCTCTGTTCTGAATCTCATTCTTCCTACACTTGCCTGAAATCTTTGACGAAGTTAGCATTGGCAGTGGTGAAGGAGAGGATGACCTATGTAACTTGGTTGATCACATTCTGCCCAAGCTCTGTCAGCTGTGCTCTTGTCATGTAATCTTTGGGTTGCATCAGCACAGTATTTCGCATGGCTTCTTCTTGAACTTGTTGTAGGGCTCTCTGTAGATCTGCAGGAGTGATGCCCGTTGACACTGAAGTCTGGTTGTTCATTTGATCAAGGAACTTTTTGAGTGAGTCCTCAATTGAAGAAGTTGTAGGTGTTGCGGCAGAAGTGGTGGTTGTTGCAGCATCAGACTTCATCTGTGAAATTGCAGTTTTCACCTCTGTGGACAGGTTGTCCATTTTGGTGTTCAGTTTGAGCATAGCCTGCGATGATGTCTCTGCAAAAGATTTGAAAGAGCTTTGCAACTATTTCAGGGTTTGGTTCACAGAGGTGACAAGGGTTTGGAACTCATCCCTTGATACTTGTGATCCAGTGGTGTTAGTCCCAAAGCATCTGATGTAAAAGTATTGAAAATAGTTCTAAGTCAGAAGACCAACAGAGACCAGACAGAAGACCTGGAAGATGTTCATCAAAGAAGACCAACATAGCTCAACAGAGCTCTGACGGATCCAACAGAGCTCATCAGAGCTCTGTCGAAGAATTCCAACAAGAGAACAAGTATTTCAACAGAAGATCAACAGAGCTCTTGCGACAGAGCTCTGTGAAGTAAAAGACCTCTGTCAGTCTAAGTCTCGTAGGAAATCTTAAGTGTTAGACACGTGTCCACAATTTCCACGTATGCCCTAAAGATTGGAGACACACTTTCCACGTGTCATTCCAGGGTACGATAGTACACTGTCTACACTTTATCAGGTCTATAAATAGCGAGGTAGTGGAACAACAATTGTAAGCTTTTGGAAGAATAGTTTTCCACAATTGTAAAAGCACGCACTACAGTATTTCCATAGCACTACCTTGTACGATATTGTCCTGTGAGATTTCCGAACACACTCTTGAACACGTTCTTGGTGTGATTCAATATCAATATACGAGCAGCGTTCCTTATTTGATTTCATTATCATTTTACTGTTCTATATTTGATTTTCACAGTTCACTTATCGTTTGCACAATCACTCACTTTAATGGCATTATTACAAATGCTTCCGCTGTGTTATTTACCATTATCGTGATACAACTTGAATCTGGGAACCTACAATTGGTATCAGAGCTTCTTTGGTTTTCTTAAGCCAAACGATCCAATCTACCAAGGTTGATTCACTGTTGTTGATTGTGTCTGTGTGTCCTTAAAAACTTCATTATATACTCTGTTTTTACTGCTTTCTAGTTCAGACAAGTTTTCATAGCTCATATAACTGTGTTTAAAGCTTTCTAGTTTAGTTTAAAAGTTTTTCAAAAGTTACTGTTTCATTGGTTACTGTTTGAAACTCTGCAACAACTATACTCTGTTTTTTCTTTCAAAATGGCTAACAACGGTATAAATGCTATCTATACCGCTGGTTCTTTAACAAAACCTCCTACTCTTCTGTGAGATGAATATCCTCAGTGGAAAATCAGGATGGTTAATTTTTTCGATGGTATGGATAAAGACCTCATGCGATCTGTCACGGATGGACCATTCCAACCTATGGTTTTTGTTCCTCGTGTACCCGCAACAGGAACTACTGCTGAGATTCCAGCTCATTATGAAGTTAAAACCACAGGTTTTACTGATGAGGAAAATCTAAAAATGGAAAATGATCTTAAAGCAGTTAGACTACTGATTATGGCCATTCCAAACGAAATATTTCAAGAACTAGATTCATGTGTTACTGCTAAGGAAATCTGGGATCAACTTCTTAACCAACTTGAGGGTGGTATCAAGACCCAAAAGAACAGAAGGACCCAATGTATAAATGAATACAACGATTTCAAGGCACTTCCTGAGGAAACCTTACAGCAAACCTACAACAGATTTAATGTGTTGATCAATAAATGCAAAAAATGTGGGGTTGTTAGGTCGAAGGAAGATAACAATGTTCTGTTTTTGAAAAGTTTGAATGATGAATGGTTAAATCTGTCCATGTCTTTACAGGCTAACCAGGACTTAGACGTATGGTCTTTAACGGATGTGTATGGCACTTTGGCCGCACAAGAAAAGGAGGTTGTCAAGCAAAGAGGCAAATCCATCAGTGCTGGTCCAATCGCCTTAGTTTCTGATTCTAAGAAAACCACATCTGAAAGATCCAACAGAGAGAGTTCAAGCAAAGAGAAAAAGAAAGAAAAGTCTGATAAAAGGAAAGGGAAGAAAAGTTTGGTTGCAGAAAGCGGAACAGAGGAGAGTTCATCAGAGGATGATGACATTCAAGCCTTTGCCCAATCTCTTGCCTTAATAACTCAGCAATTCAACAAGAAATTTGGCAATAAGTTCGACAGAAGAGGCAGATATGAGAAAGAAGGAAGGGAAGACAGAAGAGGATATACAGCACCAGAGCAAAGCACCAATAGAGTTGCTACAGAAATAGGGCAACCCCCACAAAGAAGAGAAAATCCACCAGCACAACAGAAGGCCGATGCTGCCCAACCCATTAATCAAAATGTTGGACGCTGCTTCAGATGCGGCAAACCTGGACACTTCTCTGTTAATTGTAGAGGCAAACTGGTGAAAGACCAGGACTACTACAAAAACAAGTACAAGTACAACTACAGAGAGAGAAGTTATGTTGCTGAAATGGAGAATTGGGTCTCTGACTCATCTTCCAATGATGAACCAGAACAAGCCAACTTCTGTGGAGTCGCTGTGGATGATGAAAGCTTAGAAGAAACCGTTGACTGGATGACTGGAGAACCGGAGATAACAAAGGGAACAACAGAAGAAGAAGATCTGGCTCATGCATTTGCTCTTACTACGACAGAATCTGATGACAGAGTACTGGAGATCACCAAACCCAGTGCCAAGGTATGCTCATCTGAATCCAAATCTGACTCAGAATTAGAAATGCATGTTTCCATGTTGAATGAGGAATTTCAGCTTTTAAAACAAAAACTTTCTGAAGAAAAGGAGCTAAGAAAACTAGCTCAGAAGGATCTATCTTTTTACAAGAGAGAAAAGACTCTCTTGGAACAAGAAAAGGATGAAATCTTTAAAGAAAAATCTGAGTTAGAAATCTTACAAAAGAAGAAGGAAAGTCTGTTTTCTGAAAAGATCAAAGTTTATGAAAATGATTTGAAACAAAAGTCTGAAAAGTTGAAACAGTCTGAAACAGAGAGACTTAACTCTGTTGCTCTAACTGATTATTTTCAAAGAGAAAGGGAAATACTTTATCAATCCCTACAGAGAAAAGAGATTCAGATTAAAAAATACCAAGATGCACAAGATGTTCACATCAAGATAAATTCACAGATGGATACGCAAGGTCTTGGTTTCTCTGACCTTGCTCCCTACAACGAAAGGAAGAAGACATCTCTGTCCTCCGCCTTTTGTATTGGGAAAATCCAAGAGGACGTGATATCTGGTAATGCTGTTTTCAAAAGAACCAAAGTGTCAGATGCTTTCTCTAAACCAAGAAATCTTGACTTTAGGAACGTTAGCTATGATTCCTTTGATCATGAAAAGGTTTTAAAACCATCATCTGAGTTTATTCTTGATCAAGGAAGAGCTAGAATCATACTTCCTAATTCTGTCAAGGACTTGGATACAAAAGAGATTTTCAACTTCAATTCTTTCAAAGGACAAAAGTCTGCTACTTCTGAGACAAAGTCCTCTGTTGAAATACCACAGAGCAAACTTAATCCAGAAGCACCAGTTTTCTCTCCTACCTCTGAATCTATAAGAACATCTTTTGAAGAAGACTTGTTGAAAGTTATTAAGGAAAATGCTATCTCTGATTCTTTAAAACCAAAGTTGAGAAAGTTCAGATCTGTTAAAACAAATATCCCTGTCATACCCATCGAATCGAATTCCTCAAACAGAGCCACTAGAGACTTTCTAGCCTCAAATTGTGACTCTGACTCCGAGGTAGTTGAACAGATCTTCTGTGGTCAAAAGAAAATCCTACGCAAGGCAAAGCAAACACCGGCAGGATCTACGGATCTAAAAGAAGATGTTTCTTTCTTTAAGAAACAGTCAAGATTCATACCGGCAACAAGCTTTAACAACAAAGATTTCAAGATTCTTGCTTCTAATGCAGTAGAAGTAGAGAAGAAAGAGAAAAACAAAAGTGTTTATGTAAATCCAAATATTTCTCCTGCTTTTAAACCGATAAGATTCACACCAGAACAGAAGGGAAAGTGGATAGCTAAGTCCGTTCCAAATTCTGGTGTAAATCAAGGAAGAAATTCTTCTCGTTCAAATGAGTCTGTTTCCAAGAATTTCATGTCAAAAGGGTCTATTCCTAAGAGTAACAGACCGGTTTTAAAGGCGTCTGATTTTAAAGTTTCTCAAAATCAAGCCCCATTCAAACAGTTTTTGAATAAAACCAATGTGCATCAATCATGCTCCATCAACTGCAATTGTATTCAACTGTTATTGAAATTACAAAATCATCTGAATGGTCCTCACTGTGTTCTGAGTCGTTCTGTTCAAAAGAAAAATACCCCATCAACTCAGAACACACAGAAGGAAACCTCTGACGCACCACCAAAACCTAACAAGAAAGGACCCATTATGAAATGGGTACCTAAAAAGAACTAATCTGTCTTGCAGAAACCTCATGTGCAGATCTGGTACTTGGACTCTGGATGCTCCAGGCACATGACGGGTAATAAGGAGCTGCTAACTTCTTTCAAGAACAAGATAGGAAGTACGGTAACCTTCGGAGGAGACAATGGCGGACAAATTAAGGGTTATGGTACATTAGTTAATGGTAGTGTTTCAGTCTCTGAAGTTGCTTATGTTGAAGGATTAAATCATAATCTTCTCAGTATAAGTCAACTCTGTGATCACGGTTTCGATGTCAATTTTAGGAAGAAGTACTGTTCCTTACTACTTTCCGAGTCCGGTCAAGAACTCTTAAGAGCTGATAGAAAAGACAATCTTTACAAAATGAATTTCAAACCAAACCAAAACACTGCAACAGAGAGACTCTGTTTAGTGTCTTTGAATAATGAAGATGCCTGGCTCTGGCACAAAAGATTTGCTCACTTAAATTTTCGAAATCTTGACAAGCTCGTGAAACTAAAGTTAGTAAAAGGACTTCCTTCTCTGAAATTTGACAAAGACCATCTCTGTTCTGCTTGTGAACTTGGAAAGATGAAAAGATCTTCACACAGAACAAAGAGTCATCATAGTTGTCCCAGACCTTTGCATATGCTTCATGTGGATCTCTGCGGTCCAATCTCTGTGCAAAGTCTGTCGGGCAAGAAGTATATCCTTGTTTTAATTGATGAATACTCTAGATATACTTGGATTGAGTTCATCAGAGTAAAATCTGATGTCCCAGAAATTTTGATAAGTTTGTTAAAAAGGATACAGGTTCTGTTAGATCTAAAGATACAGAAGCTACGGAGTGATAATGGGACAGAATTCAAGAATGACAGAATCAATGCATACCTAACAGAGGAAGGCATCTCCCAAAACTTCTCAGCTTCCAGAACTCCACAACAGAATGGAGTTGTGGAAAGAAAGAACAGAACTCTGGTAGAAGCCGCCAGAACCATGTTGGCCGGCTCTGTCCTTCCAATGAACTTCTGGGCAGAAGCAGTCTCAACAGCCTGTTTTACCCAAAACAGAGCTGTAATTGTAAAAAGATTCAAGAAGACTCCTTATGAACTCATCAACAACAGAAGACCAAATGTGAAATTCTTTCATGTCTTCGGTTGCAAGTGCTACATACTGAATGACAGAGAACATCTAGGAAAGTTTGACAAGAAAGCAGACGAAGGAATTTTTATTGGTTATTCCTTAACCTCTAAAGCCTACAGAGTCTACAACATCAGATGTCGGGTCATTCAAGAGAGTGTAAATGTGTCCTTTGATGAAAGCATATCAAGCTCCTCTGATCGAAAATCAACAGAGGGGACACAGACAGAACAAGAGAAGATAAGTTCCTCCAGATCAAGGGAAGAAGACATCAATCTCATGTTCAATGATTTCTTCGATGATGATTCCTATGATAACATCAACAGAGGAGATCAAGCTCAGAACTCAACAGATCAAAATCTGACAGGTACATCTCTCACTGGTCCCTCTAATTCTTCACCATCTACTTCTCTGTCCACAGGAGTAATTCAGAGAAATGAGGAACACCAGAATGAAAGAGAACCTGAAGAAGAGCCTTCATCACCTCTGATGACAAACGTTGGAAGAAATTCCTTGTTTGAAAGTTTACAATCACAGAGCCCTGTTAATAATTCACAGAGTAATGAGGACACTCTCCAAAGTTGTGTGCCACAGATCCCTGGTCCGAATCTACAGAGCTCTGATGTTGAAGATCGTCCTTTACCATCAGAAGCACAAACGCCACCTGTTGTCCATGCTCCCATGACACGATGGACAAAGAATCACCCTCATCATCTCATTATTGGTCCTGCTGAAGATGGCATTAAGACAAGATCGGCCACAATCAATGAAGCCTTCTTTGTAAATTTCTTAAGCATGATTGAGCCGAAAAAGATTTCTGAAGCCCTAGATGACCCAAACTGGATCGAAGCCATGCAAGAAGAGCTTCTGGAATTCGTAAGAAATAAAGTTTGGTCCTTGGTTCCACTTCCAAAAGGCAAAGCAGCCATTGGAACCAAGTGGGTGTTTAGAAACAAGAAGGATGAAGATGGGATTATCATCAGAAACAAAGCCCGTCTGGTTGCAAAGGGATATAGACAGGAAGAAGGGATTGACTATGACGAAACCTTTGCTCCTGTGGCTAGGCTAGAAGCCATCAGAATCTTCCTAGCCTATGCTGCTCATAAGGGTTTCAAGGTCTACCAAATGGATGTCAAGTCTGCATTTCTGAATGGCAAACTACAAGAAGAAGTCTATGTCCAGCAGCCACCTGGTTTTGAATGCTCAGAGTTTCCAGACCACGTTTACAAACTAGACAAAGCTCTCTACGGTCTTAAGCAAGCTCCCAGAGCCTGGTATGAAACTTTGTCCAAATTTCTGTTGGTCAATCACTTCGAGAAAGGTACCGTCGATAAAACTCTTTTCTTCAGGAGATATAAGAATGATATACTTCTGGTACAAATATATGTTGATGATATTATCTTTGGGTCTACGCGGCAAGAGTACTGTGATAAGTTTGAAACTTTAATGAAAAGTGAATTCAAAATGAGCATGATGGGAGAACTCTCTTTCTTCCTGGGTTTACAAGTCAAACAATCTGACAGAGGGACTTTCATAAGTCAGTCCAAATACATCTCTGACATGTTGAAAAAATATAAGCTCAATGATTCAAAACCAATGAAAACTCCTATTGCCACTGGAGTTAAACTTGACTCTGATCATAATGGTGAACCAATAGATGTCAAGCACTACAGAGGCATGATAGGGTCACTTTTGTACTTAACCGCCAGTAGACCTGATATAATGTTTGCAACCTGTCTATGTGCCAGATTTCAGGCAAATCCTACCGAAACTCATTTAACAGCTGTCAAACGTATCTTTAAATATCTGAAAGGGACTCAATTTTTGGGTCTCTGGTATCCTCTTAACTCTGGTTTCGAGCTTGTAGCATATACAGACTCAGACTATGGAGGATGCAAGAACGACAGAAAGAGTACCTCTGGTAGCTGCCAAATGCTTGGAGATAAGTTGGTGAGTTGGACATCCAAGAAACAGAACTGTGTTTCAACCTCTACAGCAGAAGCGGAATATGTTGCTGCTGCTAGTTGTTGTTCCCAAGTAATATGGATGAAGACACAACTCAGAGATTATGGCTTGGAGTATGGTAAAATTCCAATTCTATGCGACTCCAAGAGTGCCATTGCCATAACAGCCAACCCAGTTCAACACTCGAAGACTAAGCACATCGATATAAGGTATCACTTCATAAAAGATCATGTTGAAAAAGGGACTTTTGAAATGTACTTCATTTCAACTGACTTTCAGCTTGCTGACTTATTCACTAAAGCCCTTGATGAAAGGAGGTTTAACTTTTTAATCAGCAAACTAGGTATGCTGAATTTATCTTCCTAACTCTGCTCGAAAACTTAACAGAGCCTATGTCGTTCCTACCAGAGCTCTATCATAAGTTAGCCAAGATAATTCAACAGATCCTCTGTTGTTCACCAGAGCTCTGTCAAGCATACTTTTCAACAAGTTGTTATCTTATTTCTTTTATTTCTCTCGTTCTTAAAAAAAAAAATCATGGTTTGAGGGGGGAGCTTATAAAGGAAAATTCATAATTTGAGGGGGAGCAAGTCAATAATCAAATTTCCAAAACCAAATTGACTTTGCTTTTTGAGCTTAAAGTTGACCTTTTGAAGAACAAGTCAGAACTCTGACATCTCATCAGAGCTTCTGGTGCTTTTCATCAGAACTCTGTTCATGTAAGTTCTGACTCTCACATCAGAACAAACTGGTAAAGGTAACGGTAAGAAATGGTCACTCAACAAAAGAAATTTTAACAAAGCTCCATCAGAGCTCTGTTAGGTTATTCTGCTACGTCATCAGAAACATGTCATCAGAGATGCGGGTCATTCTTCAATCGTCAACCACCTGTCACCCTCAAATCTCTAACTGTGACGGTTTTCTTGTCTAGAGTTGTCAGAACTAAATCCACGTGGCAATCTCTGATTGAGAGACAAACCGCTAGCTGTTCCCACGTTCTCACTATAGCAACCGTTCCACTGTTCAACCCTCGAGTGCCTACAGTACCTACGATCATGATCCAGCCACACATTCCCCATATAAATACCCATTTCCTTTTAAACCATTCCATTTCTTACTCCTTCTAAGTTATCCAACACCCTGTTCATCTTTCCCCTTCATTCAAACCTTCAAAAAACCCTAAACCTGCAAACATGTCAAACCCTCAACATTCAGCAGATTCTAGCCGCATCGGTCCCGTAGACCAAATTGTTGTTCTTCCATATGAGTTTGCTGAAAGAAATCATCGATTAGACCCAAACCCTGCTCTCTATCTACCCACATACCACATATTTTTGGAGTTCTTCAGAAACTCTGAAATCTTCAGAGCCCTAACAGATTTTGACGACAACATTCCTGAGCTCTACATCAAGCAGTGGTGGACTACATGCCAACACGTAGAAGAGCTCAACGGAATAATCGGCAATGTGGATTCTGGTCGAGATGGAGGTTCAGGAACGATCAGAATCAGAGCAACTACCCTGCGGAGAATCCTCGGAATGAAGAACAGACGACAGCTTGGCATAGAAGCATTCGAGAAGCCACCCAACACTGCTGTCCTTCTGGAGTTTGTACGATTTCTAGGCTACAACAAAGATATCACCCGAATCGGAGCATTCAAAAGACAGAATCTACCACCGGTGTGGAATTTCATGTTCTCTACACTGAACCGAACCCTCACAGGAAAATCTGGCAGTCAAGATCAAGCCAGTATAGAAATCCTACAAATAATGTATGGATTGTTCTTTCAACGAAACCTTGACTATGCCAACATTCTCTACACCGACCTTCTCACTGCTGTTAATCTGAAAACCTCTGCTATTGCCAAAGGAGGAAAAGTTGGGCAACATAAATTCCTGAAGAACATCAAGTTTCCAAGGTTTATCGGGTTGGTGATCAGAAGAGCATTTCAGAGTCTGGAGTTGACTCAACAAGGCAATACTTTCAGAAACTGGGTCATGACCAGATTCAATCCCACCACTTCTGGAGAATACCCTCCCATTCGACGAGTTCCAGGTACAATGCTTGCTCTGATAAGCCCAGACCACATCTCTATACAAAACTATAGACATGCTGCTCAACCTCAAGAACCCGAGGTGAGAACCCCAGCATACTTAGGTTCTGAGCCATCTGAGGAGAATACGAGTGAGGAAATAGGAATGGAAGAAGGAAATAGACCAGAGGTAAGAGTACCCAAAGTGGGGTCTTCCTCTAGAGTGATGGAGGAGGAAGTAGAGGACAGAGCATCCCCTATGGAGACTGTTCATGAGGAAGTACAGGAGTCACCAGAGGTAGAAGTTCTTTCCTCTGATACTGGTGAGAAAGAGGAAAACAGAGAGGAACCCGAGTGTTCTACAGCCTTAGGTGCCGAGGAGAATGTGAGGATAGAAGAAGATGTCCAAAATGACACATCTGAGGGAAATCCTAGCCCACATCCCAGTGCTACCACACATGCTATCCCTGGTGATCAAGACCAGAGGGATATTGAAACAGAGGTGCACACCTCGAACCCTGACCAGCAAGAACCGCCAGAAGCAACTCTTCATGCTTCTGGTATGCACGAAACCGGGGGATCCATATTCGGTAATGATGTCACTCCGCCCCACGACATCGATAGGTCACCTCCACACGATGATGCCTCTATGGCTCATCTAGACTTGTCCCAAAATAGACCTGAGATCTTTCGCATCTCACGTAGGCTCTGTCCGACTCAGGGACAATGGGAGACCTTAGTTGCACAAGGGCAGACTTTTCTTGATCCAAGCTCTTCCCATCATATCAGATTTCCTTCTTCAGAACCTGAGCTGGAAGAGGAAACTCTGATCAGAACACCTGTAGATGCTTCTCCTCAGCGAAAACATCAAGGATCAGGTGGAAGTCCTGCAAGAGCCAACCTAAAAACAACTCTTGAAGCAGGCACCTCTGAACTCGAGGTTAACTTGGAATCATGTGTTGGTACCAAGGATATCCCCATTGACACTGTCACACGAGCAGAGTTCACAAGCTTCTGTGACAGTATCAACAACTCCTTGAATGAGTATAAACTTATCAATGATCAAAAGGAGGAGCTGATCCGTAAGAAAAATGCTTCTCTCCAGGAAAAGGTTCAGAACTTAACGACAGAAGTAGCCGGTCTGAAGACGCTCTTAGCAGAAAATCATACGGCTCAGATGAACAGAACCCTGCCAACCCCTTCTCTATCGGACTCCAACATCAGAACCTTGACAGAGCTGATCAACAACTCTGTTAAGACCGCTATCACAGAAGCCACAACTTCCTCTGCCACACCTATCCAGCTCTCTGGCCCAAGACCCAATGACTTACCAATGACAGTCGGACAGATGGGTGAGTTCAGCAAAGGAGTTCTCAGCAAAATGATGTCAATCTCCTCGAAATTCGTAATGAAGGACAAATCAACAGAACAGCATGTGCAAGCATCACTCAATACACACAAGGTCAACTTTGAATCTCAAGTGGAAGAAATCAGAGGTGCAGCAACAGAGGTAGAGGAGGTGATGTGAAAAGCAGCCTCAAACTTCACTCAGATTATTCTACAGGCCTCCACATCAAAACGACCTGCTAAAGAAGCACATACAGAAGAACCTTCGAGCAAAAGGCAAAAGGTTGATCCGAAGTTTGTTGTTCCGCCCTCACCAAAGAACCAACTTGCCCTTTCTGACGATGACGATGACTTTGAGGATGCTACAGAAGATCAGTCAGACAATCAGATGGGTGAGTCCTCAGAACAACAAAAGGGGGAGAAGGAGAAGGAGAAAGAGAAGGAGAAAGAGAAAAAAAAGGAGAAGGAGAAAGAAAAAGAGAAGGAAAAGGAACCTGCAACAGAGGCTGAGGGATCTGCTCAGGGAAAAGAAAAGGAAACAGAGGCTGTGGCAACAGAGGCTGAGGCAACGGAAATAGGAGACCAAGGGAATACTTCTGAAGACTTACCAGAGGCGACCATGGTAGTTTTTGATTACATGTTCAAAGACAGAATTATCAAGCCTACTGAAACCTCTCAACAATCACCTGAGGTCATTATCCTTGACACCCCTCCTACTTCACCAAGAACAGAACCAGAGAGAACCGACTCATTCTCTGCTGAAGAAACATTGAACCAAGCCCAACCTCAAGTCCAAACCCAAACCATACAAGAATCTGCCCACATCGACATACTCATGGCAGAAACTCATGAAGACCCAAATCCCATGCCAACAGAACAGAACCCCGAATCCTCAACTCAACATTCTGGCAAACCTCCACTGGAAGAAATCTTTGCCTATCTCTATGGTGACCATGACACCATTCCAGTGAATGTTGTGCCGATCAACCCGTACTTAAGCCCCTGCAGGATAAATGCGATCTCTGACGTTAGACGGAAATTCATCGAAACCAAGTCCAGACTCAACAGAAATATAAACTCAGACTTTGGAATCCGCAGAATCGTAGACATCAAGCAGAAGACCTTTCGGCACAACAGAATTCAAATGAGCTATCACGAGTTCATAGTTGAATCGAACGACAACAGGGTTGAGCACTTCAATGATAACGATCTGGTACTTCTGAACCCTTACGATCTGATTCAACTCCATGCCTACTGTTACAACTTCAGTGACAGATACAAAGAGGCAAGAACAGCACTTCCTGAGGTACGCTTCGCTATGCAAGAGCACATAAATCTAAGAATTCAGATTGACTTTCAGCTAGGCATAGAGTTCGAAGTAGAAGAACTGGCGACAGCTCCACCAAATGAGAGCCTTCAAGGCTATGAGCACTGCAGAACCGGAACCGTAGTTGGAGATCCTCCAGTGTTCATCTGCCGACAGAGAAAAATCAAGAAGGCCCTCAGAGCTACTGAAACTCACAAGTATTCAACTGAGTCGCTAGAGTACCTCAGAGACATCATTCAGAATCTCCCAAGAGACAAGTGTTCGGAAGAACAACAGAGAAGCTTCACCACCCAAATCAACCTTCTGCTGAACTTCCGAGAACTCATCAGAAGATTTGACAGAATCTTAAGGGGAGATAATTTTGCTTAAACTTGTACTTATCTCTTCTTTCTGCACTGTAATACCTTAAAGGAATAGTACAAAGGCTAACAGAGGGAAAAGTTCTCTATTCTTTTGTTTATATCTCTGCTACTTTGTTTTTTCTTATTTTCAATACTTAGGGGGAGATTGTTAGTCCCAAAGCATCTGATGTAAAAGTATTGAAAATAGTTCTAAGTCAGAAGACCAACAGAGACCAGACAGAAGACCTGGAAGATGTTCATCAAAGAAGACCAACAGAGCTCAACAGAGCTCTGACGGATCCAACAGAGCTCATCAGAGCTCTGTCGAAGAATTCCAACAAGAGAACAAGTATTTCAACAGAAGATCAACAGAGCTCTTGCGACAGAGCTCTGTGAAGTAAAAGACCTCTGTCAGTCTAAGTCTCGTAGGAAATCTTAAGTGTTAGACACGTGTCCACAATTTCCACGTATGCCCTAAAGATTGGAGACACGCTTTCCACGTGTCATTCCAGGGTACGATAGTACACTGTCTACACTTTATCAGGTCTATAAATACCGAGGTAGTGGAACAACAATTGTAAGCTTTTGGAAGAATAGTTTTCCACAATTGTAAAAGCACGCACTACAGTATTTCCATAGCACTACCTTGTACGATATTGTCCTGTGAGATTTCCGAACACACTCTTGAACACGTTCTTGGTGTGATTCAATATCAATATACGAGCAGCGTTCCTTATTTGATTTCATTATCATTTTACTGTTCTATATTTGATTTTCACAGTTCACTTATCGTTTGCACAATCACTCACTTTAATGGCATTATTTCAAATGCTTCCGCTGTGTTATTTACCATTATCGTGATACAACTTGAATCTGGGAACCTACAAGTGGTAACCTCTGGAGGAACACATGCGTCCCCAGAGTGAGTCCCTGTTCCTTGGACACCTTCTTTCACCCCTGTTTGTACGTTGGAGGTGGAAGGATTTCCTTCTGATCCTCGAGAAGAAACAAGAGTTTCAAGCTCTACAGAAGTTCTGAGAAGGACATTGTCCAAATCCACTCCAGAGGTGGGTATTGGAATATCCTCCTGTTGACTAGGAGACTTGTCTAGAGTCTCTTTGTCTTTGTGCTCTCTACTTCTCTCTGAAAGAAGTGTGGGTCCTATAATGTACGTGGCAGAGGAAACAAATTCCTCTGTGGGGTGTTCTGATGTGATCTGGGGTGATTGATCACGAACTGTAGGTGAGTCTCTTTGAGGAGACTCCCTAGGAATGGTTTCCCCGGTTTTTGTGGGCTCAGAAGTTGAAAGAATAACTTCTGGCTAGATGGTTTGGGTTAGGTTCGAGTTGTGCGACTCTGTTTCAATGACACCTTCTGCAGCTAGACCTGCGGTGTCAGAAATATGGGTTGCACTGGGAGGGGGTGATGGATGTGTGCCTTCTTCTTCTACGGCATCTTTTTCTAATTCTGTTTCTTTTCCTCCACTTTTCTCTAATACCTCTGTAACCCCTGGATGCTCCCATTCAGCCGTCAGATACTGATTTCTTTCCCTTATAGCCTCTTCTGACATATCAATTTCTTCTATTACCACTGCAGAGGCTGGTCTTGGACTCATTCTGTGTACGTCCAATCCCTGAATAAAGGGATTCTGCAAGATGTTTGGAGTTTCGCCCCTGTGATCTCTGGGAGTTTGATCGTCTTCTTGCAGAGTTGTGTCCACCCCAGAGATAGAGAAATCGTGTTCCTCTATTGTGTGGTGGTCTAGTGGTTCTGCAGTCCATCCGGCGGTATTTAGGGTGTCGGCAAATTCGGGATGGTCAAGGAAGTCACTTAAACTTCCTTGATTTGCAAAACGATCTGCCCTTTGCTCTGCAGTTTCTTCTTCTGTGGTGGCTTCTATCCTAGCCTCTTCTGCGGTTTCTACCCTAGGCTCTTCTACGGTTTCTTCCCTAGGCTCTGAGGCTTCTGTTGCCAAGGGCTCTGTAGATTCTTCTTCTTCAGCTTCTGCAACCTCTGTTTCAAGTACCTCTGCAGACTCCTCTTCTGCGATTGTTCTCAATCTCTTTTTGGTCTTTCTCCTCTTTGGTTTTGAGGCCCCTTTCTCTGTTGGTTTTGACTTTCGTTTCTTCTTTGGTTTTGAAGAAGAAGAGGGATGAGTAGAGGAGACTCATTCTGTGGCAGGAGGAGGTGAAGTTCGTGTTTCCTCAACATCTGTAGAAGTGGCTTTTGCAGCTTTCTTTGATTTCTTCGATTTCTTCTTCTTTGCTTTTGGAGGTGCAGAAGAGCCAACTTCTGTGGCTTGAGGGGGTGAAGATTGTGGTTCAGCTACTTCTGTAAAGGTGCCTTCTGCCGTTTTCCTCTTCTTAGTTTTCTTCTTTTGGGTTGTGGCAGAGGATCTAGAGGACTTCTTTCTTTTGAGCTTTTCACGTTTGTCTGTGAAGCTCTGTTGTATTGCCAAGTGTTTGGCCAGTTTTTGTTCCTTTGTCATGGGAGAGAGGGGTTCTACGATTGTTGCTCCTAGGGGGACACCTAAACGCGGTGGTGTCACAGGACTCGGTTCTGGAGTTCTGTGATGGCGTATGTACCTACGGGTAAGGGATTTGCTTGATGCGTAGCTCAGAAGTCTTTTGGATATTGGCCTGCATAATTTGTAGCCATCTTTGTGATCTGTGGGGATATTTCTGTTCATGGGGAATTGTTTAGCAGTTGGCCCTTCCATTGGCCAATTCTCCATTAGTAGCAGAGGCTAAAAAAGAACTCCCAGAATTCTCTGAAATTGCAGAGGCGGCAGAAAGTTGGGATCCTTCTCTCTTATTCTTTTTGTATTGTTCTTTCTATCAATAGTATGTATGATCTCTTGCATCATTATTGTTGAGTAGTCGAGAGGGAGATCATAGAAGACCTCATACATTATTGATAGAATTTGGTGCGAACTCTGGTCTATGCTCCCAATTTTCCTTGTCAGGCACCTGTTAAGGATTGAGAATAGGGTGTTCCACAGAGGTGGTAGTCTGCCTCTACGAAAGTCATTTCGTTTTCTCAGGTGGGTGTTGTACCCAAGCATTTCAACAAAATCACAGAGCTCTTCATCTGTGGGTTGTTCTGCATATGTTTGTAGAACAAGAAGACCCCTCGTGGGTAGATTGAACTCGAGAGAGAACATGGTTCTGTTGAATTTGAGTTCCATGTGCTCAGAGTTATCAGGTCTTGAAATGTAACCTTTGATGAGCGAATCATCTTTGTCGTATCTGCAGCTCTGCCAGAATTGGTTCAGATACCTGACTGGTATTTTCTCTGGTGTTCTTGAGAGCAGAGGGAAAAGGAAATGGTTTTCTATTATGTTCAGAAGGATGGCATGGGCTTCGCCGAATGCAGTGGGAGATGGGACAAGGAAGCAGTTGTTTGATTTGATGGGTAACATTTCTTCAAAATGTTCTTGAGAAATAAAGTTTTGGAGATTTGTGGTTGGAACAAATTCTGCCGAATCTCCAGAATCGTCTTGTTCCTCATTTCTTGCGAAATGGAGGTTTTCTGAATGCTCAGAATGAGCAGGGGAAGATTCAGGTGAGTCCGCCGGAGACTGGGTGGGAGAGATAACTCTGGAAGATGAAGCCATTTGAATTTGAGAGTAAGATATGTGCAGGTTTTGCAGGGATTCGTCGAAGAAGAAGATGAATTCGAAAGGTTTTTATGAAGAGTTAGGGTTGGGTTTTATAGATGGGTAAAAGATAGAATTTGAAAGGGTAAATTTTTGGCAATGGATAAATTTTTGAAATCCGTACTCGAGTTTGAAACAGGGTTCATTTTTCCGTAAAAAGCGTGCTTTGTACGCCCCAATAGAAATGAGACACGTGGGCCATTGTCAGAGGTTGACAGGACGTCGTGCGCGGCCCATTAATGCTAGGTGCGTGAGGCTTTTCTTTGGTAGAGAAGGTTAACTCGCAGTAAAATGTATCCGTTACTTCACAGAATGACTAAAAACCCATTTTACAGAAGCTCTGTTGATTTACAGAGGATCTGTGATTTTCAAAATCTTGATTTTCACCCTTTTCCCATATATCTCATTGTTATCATGACCCTGTAGGTTCTTGTTTGACCAAAACATGCATAAAATTATTTGGAGAGGATTAATAAGATTTTAGGGAAGAATTTTCGATCACAGAGGTTTTGAGGCTCTGTTAAAGCTTGCAGAAGCTCTGTCAGGGCCAGCAGAAGCTCTATGAGAGAAAATTTCTCATAACTAAAAATCAATTAGTCATTTTAATCATCCAAGTTTAGATATGCATTAAAAAGTGTTTTTCGGATATATTTGAAAGTTGGTGTCCGAGAAAACTGTTTTGGAATTTTTTTTTGTGTGGGGTCATGGTTTTTGTCCGATATATGAGTAAATTTGTGATTACAGAGCTGTATTCTTGCAGAGCTCTGTTGAGCTCAGCAGAAGCTCTATTACCTCAAATTTCTCATAACTCAAAAACTAACAATGTTTTTAACAATTTTATTTTTGAAAAGTTGTTTTCAGTTATATTTGGACGAATTTGTCATTAAATGTCCCATATAACTGTTTTCAAAAATATTTTGTTCAACATACCTTTGGATTTTTCTTCTCGGAAATGATGTCTGACTTCTGTTGATATTGACTTATCAACACTTTTCCTTGGCTCCCTTTTACAGATTACCCTCTGTAGTTTATTGCATAGTTTCTTCTGCTCCCCCTTGATCCAAACACCTCTTTAGATCAAGATTTCTCTTTTGCTCCCCCTTGATCTAGTTACCTCTTTAGATCAAGATTTCTCTGTTGCTCCCCCTTGACCTATGCTTGGATCAAAATATGATAAGTTTTGCATAGTACATAGGTCATTTTATCAGAGGTTCTGTAGGGTTTATTAGGTTTTGATTAGACCTACAGAAGCTCTGTGGTTTCAAGAACTATTGAAGATTTTAGAATTTACATACAAAATTAAAGTCAATCAAAGCAGTAAAATAAAGCAGTGTATATACTCATATTTACAGAAGATAAGTTATACTTACAGAGGCTTTTCATGACATATTTATCATTCCCAACTTACCCACCAAGAAATTAAATCTCTTTACATCTAAGGCTTTGGTGAATAAGTCTGCTAGTTGATATTCTGTAGGCACAAAATGCATTTCGATTGTACCGTGTTCAACATGATGTTTTAAGAAATGGTACCTTATATCGATATGCTTTGTTTTAGAGTGTTGCACAGGGTTAGCAGAGATAGCAATGGCACTCTTAGAATCACAGAAGATGGGTATTTTGAATAGGATGTTCCCGTAGTCTTTCAGCTGAGTCTTCATCCACAGAACTTGAGAGCAACAGCTAGCAGCAGCAACGTATTCAGCTTCTGCAGTAGATGTTGATACACAATTCTGCTTCTTGGAGGTCCAACTGACTAGTTTACCACCTAGGAATTGACAACTCCCAGAGGTACTCTTTCTGTCGAGCATGCATCCTCCATAGTCTGAATCTGTATAAGCTTTAAGACAAAACCCAGAGTCCTGTGGATACCAGAGACCAAGATTTTTGGTCCCCTTTAGGTATCTTAAGATCCTCTTTACAGCATCATAATGCGATTTCTTAGGATTAGCTTGATAACGAGCGCAAAGACATGTGGCATGCATAATGTCAGGTCTGCTAGCAGTTAAATATAATAAAGATCCAATCATGCCTCTGTAGAGAGTGCTTTCTACAGAGATGCCTTCTGAATCTAAGTGTAACTTATTTCCAGTGGCCATTGGAGTTTTCTTTGCAGAGGCATCAGAGAGGCTATATTTTGAAAGAATGTCGGAGACATATTTGGCTTGATTTATAAAGATTCCCTCTGATGATTGTTTGACTTGAAGTCCGAGGAAGAATGTTAATTCTCCCATCATACTCATTTCAAACTCACTCTGCATGAGTTTTTCAAAGTTTTTGCACTCTTCTGTATTAGAAGACCCAAAAATTATATCATCCACATAAATTTGTACAAGCATTATTTCACTATCCTTATGTTTATAGAAAAGGGTAGTGTCTGTGGTACCTCTGTCGTAGCCATTGTTCAGAAGAAAGGTAGAAAGTCGTTCGTACCATGCTCTTGGAGCCTGTTTCAGTCCATATAGAGTCTTTTCAAGGTAGTACACATGTCGAGGGTACTTTGAACTTTCAAAACCTGGTGGCTGATTGACGTAGACCTCTTCTTGGATTTCACCATTTAGAAAGGCTGATTTTACGTCCATCTGATAAACTTTAAAACCTCTGTGGGCTGCGAAGGCTAAGAAAATTCTTATTGCTTCGAGCCGTGCGACAGGGGCAAAGGTCTCATCGTAGTCTATGCCTTCTTCTTGTTTGTATCCCTTTGCTACTAACCGTGCCTTGTTTCTGATGACTACTCCATCTTCATCCTTTTTGTTTCTGTAGACCCATTTGGTTCCTATGGCATGTTTCCCTCGTGGCAGAGGTACTAGAATCCATACTTTTTTCCGTTCAAACTGTAGAAGCTCATCTTGCATGGCATCTACCCAGTTTGGGTCATCCAGGGCTTCAGAAATCCTCTTTTGTTCTATTACACTAATAAAATTTGTGAAGATACAAAAATTAGCAGTGGCAGACCTTGTCTTTACCTTTGCAGAAGGTTCACCAATTATTTGGCTTTGAGGATGGCTTTTTGTCCACTTTGTTGTGCGTGGAAGATGGTCATCAATATCATCAACTTGCTCTGCAGAGGCTTCTGGATGTTCTTCTTCTGTTGTGACTTCTGTCGTTGTGCGAGCCTTTGTTGTTGATCCTACAGGAATGATTTGCATGAGTCGAGGTGGAGTTTGTTCCTCTGAGGATGTATAGACTTGGTCCTCTGTGTTTTCAGTTATTGGTTCCTCTATGGATTGCGGAGTTGGTATTTCAGCAGCTTCTGTGGTCGATTTTCTTTGAGTTTCCTCTTCTGTAGTTTCTTTTTCAGCATTTGCATCTGTAGTATCGACAGAAGAAGATGAAGCATTATTTGGACCAGTAAGAGTCAAACCTGTGGGATTTTGTCCGATAGAGGATGGTTCTGCAGAAACCCTTATTGTTCCAACAGAGGGATCAATGTCATCATGGAACATCTCTAGGAATAGAAGATTCAGTTCTTCTTTTGATTGAGAGATGCTCGTGGATTCCCCTTTGAGTCCGAGTTCTGAACTTATTTGCTCAGAAGTCTTCTGGAATGAGTCATCAAAAGAAACATTGATGCTTTCTACGATCTTTCTTGATTTTGTCAGGTATACTCTGTAGGCTTTGGAAGCGGCAGAGTATCCAATGAATCTTCCCTCATCAGCCTTTACTTCGAATTTTCCTCTGGAATCTCTGTCGTTTAAAACAAAGCATTGACATCCAAATACATGGAAAAACTTGATATTTGGCCGCCTTTTGTTGATCAATTCATATGGTGTTTTGATGTGCCTTTTCACGATGGTTGAGCGATTCAGTGTATAACATGCGGTGGAAATCGCTTCTGCCCAAAAGTTCATTGAAAATCCACATGCTGATAGCATAGTTCTTGCAGCCTTCACGAGCGTTCGATTTTTCCTTTCAACTACTCCGTTCAGCTGTGGAGTGCGTGCTGCAGAGAAGTTCTGTGATATTCCTTCTGTAGAAAGATAGGCTTCAATGACTGAATTTTTAAATTCTGTGCCATTGTCACTTCTTAACTTCAGTATCCTGCATTCATAAAGAACTTGGATTCTCTTCATTAGATTAATCAAGATGTTTGGCACATCTGATTTCTTTCGGACAAATTCAACCCAGGTAAATCGCGAATACTCATCATTTAAGACAAGTATATATTTCTTGCCACCTAGGCTCTGTATGGCAATGGGACCGCAGAGGTCGACATGAAGCATGTATAGAGGCCTGGTGCATGACACATCTGTTTTGCCTTTGTGGGAAGCTCTTTTGAGTTTTCCCATCTCACAGGCAGAACATAAATGATCCTTATTAAATTTGACATTTGGCAAACCTTTAACTAGATCAAGTTTGACCAGTTTATCCAATGTGTGAAAATTCAAGTGACAGAACCTGTTGTGCCATAACCAGGCTTCTTCACTTTTGCAGGCAACAAGACAAACTTTGTCCTTGTTCTTTGAATTGAAATTCATTAGATAGAGATCGCCTCTTCTTTCTGCTCGCAGAAGTTCTATCCTCGTTTCTTCAATTTTTAGAGCGCATAATGTTCTTTTGAACAACACGTCGAATCCTGTATCACAGAGTTGGCTTACACTGAGTAGGATATGCTTAAGGCCATCCACATATGCAACTTTGTATACAGAAACATTTTCCTTTACTATGACTCCATAGCCTTTTATGTGTCCTTTTTTGTTGTCACCAAAAGTTACAGATCCACCTTCTTGTGTTTCTTTGTATGTGGATAGTAAACTTCTGTTGCCAGTCATGTGCCTCGAGCATCCGGAGTCTAGATACCAGGTTGGCACATGCTTCTTCTGCAAGACAATCACAGAGATTTAGGTACCCATATCCAAATGGGTCCAATATTGTTAGAATTTTTTAAGTTTGCCTTGGCATTCTTAAAATACATTTTGTTCTCTGTGGGAGGATCAGATTGTTTCTTTATGGGATTTGACTTTTGAATATGCGTAGAAAGTAAACAATCTTGACTTAAGAAATGGTTATTGAGTTTAAACATGAGATCAAAGCAATTGCAGTATTGAATATGAGATGTAATTTGCTTAAACTTTTCATTGAAAATTTTGAACTGAGCCACAGAGGCATTACATTCTTTCTTTACAGTAGATTTCCTATTACTAGAAGATCTATGAATACTCGAATGTTGTTTGCAAAAGTTCTTTTTAGGACCTGCCTTCTGTGGGTTGCTTCTGTGGTGAACTTCCTTCATCACTGTCACATTAAGAGATTTATTAACCTTAGGTTTTGAAAATCTAGAACTTATAGGATCTATAGAGGTCTTCTGTAACATTTTAAGCTCAGCAGAGGTTTTGACTTGTAGATTCAGGTTTAGAAAATCTGGGCAGATAGGGATCTCTTTGATTTTCTCTTTTGAAGAAATAGTTCTGTGAAGAACTTCAGAGGAGTACTTAACATCCTCTGTGTCATAGAGAACTACCCCAGATGTGACATCTGTCTCTGAATCGTCAGAAGATGAATCGTCCTCGTATACAGAGGTTGAGTCATTTCTTTCAACAGAGGCTGAATTTTCCGAACATGTGTCATACAGGTTTTCTACCTCTGTAGAATAGTTTTCATAGATTGCAGAGGTTTCTGTTAAGATCTCTTCAGCGAGAATTGTATCTATAGAAGATGTACAAAATTTTTCTAAAACGCTTGATTTCCATATTTCCAAAATTTCTTTTTCAATTGTTTCTTTAATATTTTCTTCTGAAAAAGTGGGTTTAAACTCAGGGGCTTCTGCCGATAACTTCTTTTCAATGTTTATCAAACAGACAAAAGCAACCTGTGTTTGGGTCTCTGGTTTACCAAACTTAAAGATACCAATCTGATCTTGAGTTTTCAGATATTTCTTTGGTTTGATACCTTTATTGACAGAGGTTGAAGATGATGAGTCTGTGTTTTCAAACCACACGTTAATCATCTTCTTATGTTTCTTCAAGTAAGGTTCTACAGAGATTTTCGCCCTTTTGCTTACAGAGATTAGGTTTGGAAAATCTGGTTTGTTGGTTTTTCCTATCACAAACAGAGATGACAGAGGTTTATTTCTTTTGCCTTCAACACCTAGGGTGATATCATCATACCCTATACCTCGTCTCCCTATTTGTGAGTTTACCTTTTCATAAACTTTCTGTGCATCCTTATAGTTTTTAAGCAAAACTTCTCTTCTGAGTAGATCTTGCCATAATACCTCTCTTTCTCTTTGAAAGTATTCTTTTAGAGCTCTTATGTCAGTAGTTTCGCTCCTTGAAACTGAAAGTTCTTTTGTTTTATCTTTTAAAGCATGGGTTAATTCAGAAATTTTCTTTTTCAAAGGATCTAGAGTTTTGTCCCAATTCTTTTCTATTCTCTCTTTTTCCTCAAAAAGTTTTGCTTTTTCTTGAGTAAGAAGCCGTACTTCTCTTTCATTAAAAGTGAGTCTTTTCTGAACGCTTTAATTTATCTCTTTCAGTTCAGTTAATTCAATGTTAAGTCTAAGTACATTATCATCTACAGAGGTAATACAAGAAGTAGAGTTTGAAGTGGATACCTCAGAGTCAGTGCAGGAGTCGACTTCTGCCATGCCACAGAAGAGGGCATTAGCTGTGAATTCATCGTCAGAAGTATAGTCTGACTTGAAGTCGTCTTTGCTTGCCTCGGAATGCCCTTTTGTCGCCATTAGGGATTTTTGTGCATAGTGCTCAGCTTTCTTTTTGTAAAAAGCTGAGTCCCTCTGTGGGCGATTTGGTCTGCTTCTTCATTCATTAGCAAAATGGCCTGGCTTTCCGCAGTTGAAACACCCTTGGGGAGTGTTTCCAGTTCGATCATTTGACTTCTGTAGGTCTCCACCTTTCTCTGTTCTACATTCGTTTGCATAATGACCAGGTTTGCCGCACTTGTAGCATTCTTGTTGCGTGTGGCTTACCGAGTCATCTGACCTCTGTCGGTCATTTCCTCTGAAACTTCTATCGCTTGACCTCTGTCGGTCACTTCTGTCATTTGACCTCTGTCGGCCACTTGATTCTTCTCTTCTGTCAGCTCTTCTGTTATCTTGGTTGTCTCTGCCATATCTCTCACTTCCTGAACCCCTTCTGTTTCCTCTGAATTCTCTTGTTAATAGAGCTAATGATTTAGCTAGTGACGCGAGGGTTATTTCTTCTTCTATCTGTTCTTCTTCTTCACTGTCAACTATCACCATTTTCTTCTTCTCCTTCTTCTTCTCATCTGTGGCTCTCTCCTTTCTTTCTGCAGGTCTCTCTGTAGATTTACTAACCAATGCATATGGTGCACTGGTTAGTGTTTTAGCTTGTCCTATTTGTGGTTCTTGTGCGGCTAATGTTCCGTAAAGATCAGAGAGTGTCCAGGTGTCTAGGTCCTGATTTGTTTGTAGGGACATAGACAGCTGGAGCCATTCATCATTTAGGCTCTTTAAAAACATGACATTGTTTTCTTCAGAGGTTCTGTGAATACC
>CM066315.1:149890072-149915072 GCA_033807775.1 Saussurea involucrata
AAACCAAGATAGGTTTCAATTCTTCTCATAGCCATTCTGAAGTTCAATCTTTCATCAATCTCTTCAATGGCTCTGGATACGATTCTTCTAGGTCTTGACGACATCCAATTAATCTTTCTTTCAGCATCATGTCTCTTGAGCTTTTCGGCTAACTGAAGTATTACAATCTTGAGCGTACCATCAGAATATTTTTCTAACTCATTAAGCCGAATGAATATCTTGTTTGCACCGTTTCTGAACACAACACCAAACTCTGGATCTGCACTCACATAATACAAAGGCATCCTCATCAACCCAGCCAGTTCTTGATTTGGTCTTATCAAATTCACTCTTGGTTGATAGCTTTCCACAACCATTTGCAGATCATGACACTGTGTGAACAGAATATGTCTTCTCAGAAATCTTTTGATGGCATTCAAAGCAAGAGTTACATTTTCCCTTCTGACCTGAAGATCTCTGAAATAATGATGCATGAACTCAAAGTCTTCCATCGTTAAGTGACAAAAATCTGCTTCAGTAAATCTGTAATCTTTGCAATCTTGCCTTTGAACAAGAAACTCTGGATACCACAGATTGTAATATAATCTAGCTGTTACCTCCTTTATAGACACAATCAACTTCTTGCTCCTCACGTCTTTTTTCTTCTGACACTTGTCTCTTAGGAAATACATATACTCGAACTTGTATTCGGCTGTTTGATCTGTAATACCCAACACGACGTAGGGATTCAAAGTTCTGATTCTGTGCACAAACAGTCTTCTTTCTTCTTCTTCTAGGAAAGATGTTCTCAAATACAAAGTTCTTTGTCGTTGTTTAAGTTCAGTCAATTTTCTGCTTCGCGA
Organism: Saussurea involucrata; assembly: GCA_033807775.1. Classification (NCBI taxonomy): domain Eukaryota; kingdom Viridiplantae; phylum Streptophyta; class Magnoliopsida; order Asterales; family Asteraceae; genus Saussurea; species Saussurea involucrata. The sequence continues at coordinate 149,890,915 of CM066315.1, forward strand.
GGATGAAGGACCAGGTTGATCAGCTATATTAGAAGGACCAGCTTTATCATGACCAGGAATGATAGGTGGCACTGAAGGTGTAGTGGTTTGAGGATCGGTTTCTTCGGGTTTTGGCTCTTTAGGTAATGGATCATGAGTATGATGTGGTTCCGATACTGGTATAGTAGTTTGAGCTGAAGTGGATTGGTTAAGGTTGATAGTTATAGGTGTAACAGAGGGTTGATCTGGCATCAAAGTGGTTGAGATGTGTTTGGGTGAGTGAACAGGGCTAAAGACTATTTCTTCAGGAGTTTGTGGCCCATATATCTCTGACAGGATATCAACCTCTTCTTCATTAAATCCAACACCTTGATCTTCCGGTTCATAAGTAAATACCAAGAGTGGTTCCTCTTCTTCCTTAACCTTCCAATACCGATCATAATCTCTTGCACTTTCATCAGCTTCTTCATCATCAGAACTAATTTCAATTAACTCTACAGATTGTACAAATCGATCAACCACTTCTCTTATCTCCTCCTCATTTACCTAAGGTTTTTCAACCATCGGTTCTATATTCGGATCAACATATAATACTATCTGCTTTCCGCTTTGATCACCCATAGCCCCTGATTCAAACATTTCAGATATTTCAGCAACAGTCGGATTCTTCTTCTGGCCTTGAGAACTTTCTGACTCAACTCTTCTCTTCTTACTCATCTCCCCCTCATGATCATGATCATCGGGATCCTGATCATGTCTTCTCTTGGTATCCTGAGCTTGAGTCTTACACGACTGTTCCATCAGTGCTTTCAATTCAGCAATTGACTCTTTCATATCACTTAAGGACTTCACAACTTCAGACTTGAATGTAGATAATTCTGTGGATAATGCTTGAAGCTGTGCGGGTGTAACTGAAGGTGGAGGTGGAGGTGGAGGTGGATTTGGAGTAGACTGGAAGTTCTGAAGTAGAGACAACAGCGATTTACTTTGCTGATCTTCAGGACTCGTAGACATCAGCTTAGCATAGAATAAGTCTCTCAATTCATCAACACTTTGATCCACTGGTAGTTGTTGCCTAGGAGAAGGTTGAGGTACTCTAGGTGGAGCCAAGTAGATTTCTGGACGAGGACGTTCAACTGGCTCAGAAATCATCGGTCCTTTCCCCTTCAACTGAGCTTTCACTCCTTGTAGCTCCCGAACGAACATAGTTTCAATAGCCTTTAGGCCGCCATCGAAGTGTTCCCTTGTCACAAAGACGGGTAAAGTAACACCGGCACCACTTAGGTTTGCCGTTGACACAACAGTTGTTGCAACTGTGTGACCTACGCTCAGTGTTGGCATAGTGTTAGCACTGGTAGGATTTCCACTCTGTCCTTGTAGTCCTGTAAAAGGATCTACTCTGAGTGTTCCGGATGGGTCACCAAGACGCGCATCAGATGTTCCTGAAAGTGTCCTATTCAAAGAATCAAATATGTTAGCAACAGGCACTAGACTTGGACTTTGTGCAGGAAAGAAGGTCGAGGACTGGGGAGGAAGTCGCTCTGTTTCAATATCCGAAATCTCCGAACGAGATCCAGATAGTGTTTGTGCTAATACCCCGTGAGAAAATGAGACAGTTTCTTGTGAAGAAGAAGCTGAATAGCTGGCAGAGGTGTGCAATTGCGTTACTGGGCGAGTAACGTCTTGTTCAACACCTGATCCCAACAAATGAGATCTGGTGGTGGATGTGGCTGCCCTTCTGGTATAGACGGTTTGGATCTCTCTCACACTCTTCATATTCTTTTCTAAAGTTTCTCTCACAGACTCACATATATTTTCAACTAATACTCCCTTGGTTCTCCTTATACCTTCCGTTCCTTCACTAACTTGAGACGACATTAAAGGCATGTCATCCAAGTTTAAGCTTTCCACATTAACATTATCTGACATATGCATTTGTGGAAATTCAAGTATATCAGAAATGTTACCGAACCAGTTTTCTTCAGTAGTAGCATCAGCACCAAGATTTCCAGCATTCCCTTGATCATCATCATTATCATCATTGTCATCTTCATCATCATCATCATCACGATGTTCCTCCGCTGAATCAGACGCATTATCAGACTCTGTACTATCACTAGAATATTCAACTAAAGGAGGATCCCCAATGTGTTTAGGAATTACTCCCTCAGAATCGTGTTGTACAAGGTCATCTGTATGTGTGTCCTCGGACGATGACCCTGTATCTTCAAGTACAGATGTTTGACCCCCACCAGTTCCCCTCTATGTTTTCTCTCGACTCTCCCCGTTCAGTAGCCCGTGCTTCTTGAACACTCACCGACTCCTCTCGCCTAGGGGTTGAGTCTGGGGTAGGTCCCTCCGGTTCTGGCTGGACCATAGACTCTCTATACTCGATAATACACTCAGCGTCCTGATCCGCGTATCGAAGAAATCCTTCAGGTAACGGCATCTCATAGTCATATGCAGTGTTGCGAAATTGAAGATACTGCATAGCTTTCTCGGGTACGGAAGGATGGTTTGCCCGTCTTGGAATGTCTCTATTGGAACGAAGCATGCTATGTATAATTATCTGAAGAAACCTCATTTATGGAATGTAAGGCTTTCCCTTGTTTTGTCGGCGAAGTTCTATCTTTTCACTCAGTTCATGCCAGAAGATGGCTGCATAATCTACATGAAGATCATACACCACCGCATAGAATAGCTTCAGAAATCCAACGCTGGCACTGTCGGTTCCGGCATGTTTGGCAGATAGACATCTATTAATAATGGAGAAGATCGTGTAGTATAACGGTGGAAGATTTGCCTTGTGGAATTCCTTCACCCGAGTTAAGTTTCCAATGTATCCCATGGCTCGTATACCTTCAAAAGTTTCTTCTTCGGATGGAAAAGGATCAAACTCAGTCTTTCCTTCTCGTGAATCAGGTTCAGGTAGCCTCAGAATCATTCGTAGTCTTTGGAAGTCAAGCTTTGTGATGAAGTTGTCTATCTGGAATACAAATATTGGTCTTCCATCTTCCATAGTTGTTGTGATTGTCTTCCAAGCTTGCTGTAAATATAGCATAGGCACAACGACAGTGTTCGTTAATGCGTATGCTAGCGGATGATTCCTGAGCACTTCCTTTATTACTGGATGAATGTTGATGCGATCAAAATCAATGTGATGATTGTTGGGAATGATCGCAACATAGTTGACTGGATGAATAATGGGATGATCTGGATGAATTCCGGCTTGAGATTGATGTACTGATCGTGTTGACGGTAGAGGTACATCGGGTGTCGGTTGGGGTAAGTCCGGAATATGATCATCAAATCCTTGAACGTGACTCTGTTCTTCCTGATTGACCATTTGATCTGTTGATAACAGTTCTGACAAAATTAGTCTTTGAAAAAAAATTTGAAAAAAAAAATTGAATTTTTTTTTGAAAAACTCCTAAGTATAGAATTCGGATTCTACTTCATACATATGAATTCGAATTAAGAAGCATTCGAATTTATCACTTGTCTTTGAATACTGGTTGGAATATATGAATTCGAATCTAGAAGGGTTCGAAATCATGCAATTCGAATCCATAAGGGTTCGAAATCAGGGAATTCGAATCCAATAGCATTCGAATTCATCACTTAAGCTCTAATACAGACTGAGACATATGAATTCGAATCAAGAAACATTCGAAATCAACACTTGAATTCTAAAACTTATTGAAATTTATGAATTCGAATCCATAAGGGTTCGAAATCATGGAATTCGAATCCATAAGCATTCGAATTCATCACTTAAACCCTAAGATAGATTACAACATATGAATTCGAATTCAAAGTCTTTTCTTTCTTAACACTTTTCATGGATTCGAAGCAAGAATGATTCAAAATCATGTTCGAATCCAACAAATTTCATGAATTCGAATCAAGTATGGTTCGAAATCATGTTCATATGAACACAGTTATGAACAGTAAACTTTTATACAAATCATACAAATTAGCATAGTAAAAGTTTACAATCCAAAAAATGATATGGATAGAAAGATTCGCAAAATTAAATCGAATCTAATGAAACAAAAATGAACAGAAATGGTTACCTGATGAAGAAGAATCGAACAGATGAAGTCTCGAAATGAAGACGATGAACAGTAATTTCTTTAGAGTATTTGAAACGATTGCAAATAATGAAAAGTGGGAAATGAGGTTTCGGGCTCTATTTATACTTACAAAAAAATTTGAACACTTGGCACACATTAAAGTACCCCACTTGGCAATCAGTAGAAAAAGACATGTTTCAAAAAATTAGATATGGCACTGTTCATCTGAACAATTTACATAAACAAAGATGTAAAAAGTTCCAAAAGAGTTCGAATCAGATAAAGTTGTAAAAAAAATGATATTGAGCTCATTGAATTCGAATCCTTAAGAGTTCGAATTCATTGAATTCGAATGCTTAAGAGTCCGAATTCTTTGAATTCGAATGCTTAAGAGTCCGAATTCATTGAATTCGAATCCTTAAGAGTCCGAATTCATTGAATTCGAATGCTTAAGAGTCCGAATTCTTTGAATTCGAATCCTTAAGAGTCCGAATTCATTGAATTTGAATCCTTAAAGGTTCGAATTCTTTGAATTCGAATCCTTAAGAGTCCGAATTCATTGAATTCGAATCCTTAAGAGTCCGAATTCATTGAATTCGAATCCTTAAGGGTCCGAATTCTTCAGATAATTGCATGAAAGATTACAACTTTTTCAGAAAAATTTAACAACTGTTCCAAAAATCTCACATCAGATAAAACTTTTTAAGCTCTCAGATATAAACAAAACTTTTACAGATTTATGCCGAATTGCTCCCCCTAAACAATTGCATAAATTGCTGTCTTTTCTTCAGAGGAATCTGCACAAACAGAGGAAAACTTGGTACTCATAGAACATGAGTCCGCACTGTTAGAATTATCACTTTGTGTAAAAATCTAACTCCCCCTTAAAATATGAATTCTGGAGCAACTTGTTTTCTTCCTCTGAAAGTATGCATATATTTCAATAACGCTCAGTATTTGAAATTGTAGCAAAAACACATTTCACAAGGAAAGTCAAATTCATTGAATTTTATTTTATGACTACTAACATCTGATCATTTGAAAGCTTTACAAAAGAAATTCATCTTAATGAAATTTAACAGATATTACAATCAAATGAAGTCAAATGCATGTGTTTGGATTCAAAAACAAGACATCATTGCATATCAAGTTATAAACGTTCAGTGTCAACCCCTTTATCAAATCTATTTGGTGTACTAGCATGCGAAATATGATTAGCATAAAGCTTATGTATTTCTACAACATATAAGAATACTTTGCTCTACTCACACTATTTGTCCAAAATCAGAATTTCATAAATTTACGGGTTTATCGCGACTTTGTATTTTCACCAAGTTTCAAGAGATGTGTGCTCTTTGGCATCTTTTGATTTTGTGCACATTTGAATCTTTTGATGTTGTGCGCATTGGCATCTTTTGATTTGTGCTCATTGGCATCTTTTGATCAAAAGGTTTAGTAAGAATAAGATACACCGTTAAACATGACTTTCTATCTGGTTCTATAGAAGGATTTGGGTTAGCAGATCCCAGACCAGTTGGCCTTAGGTGCTAGGTGACGAGCACCCCTTAGAACTTAATTTCCCAAACCAGAAAGGCCACATCGATATATCTTAAACCCATTTGTACCAGTAGAACATGGCTTTCTATCTGGTTCTATTACAGGATTTGGGTCAGCCGATCCCAGACCAGTTGATCTTAGGGACTAGGTGTCGAGCACCCCTTAGGACTTACTCTCCCAAACCAGAAAGGCCACAGGCACAAACTTTCAAACTAAATGATAGTGCAACAATTTTATCTCAATTACTTGGTTCTAAAACATAGTGTTTCTCCCATATTTTCATTTCCATCCATCATTCTGACACATAGGCTTTTTGAGCATTGTATTCTATATATATTCAGATTCACATAACTTTGAGCATTCAACATAATTTCATTCATGTTTTGCTGACCTTTCGATTTATTTCAGAGGTGAAATTTGAAGCAAATCTAACTCAGATAGTACAAAGTTTCTTGTAAAATCATCTTTTAGCACACATTTAATTCATTGAGTGAAAAATGAAAATTTCATTTCATTGAATTAAATTTGAAAAGATTCAAGTTTTCAAAGTAGTAGAAACAAAATACAATCCAATATTACCTTTCACCACTTGTTCCTTGAAGTAAAAAGATATAACAGTTAAGGATATTACCTGATAAGAATGAGTTCTAAACTAATTTGTTTAGAAGTCTTAGTCTTTGAAGTACGGGTCCTGAACTGAATTGTTCAGAAGCCATAGTCTTTGAAGAACGGGTTTTGAACTGATATGTCCAAAAGCCAATAATATTTGTCTCCCCCTTTACGGTACAAATATTTTTCAGAAAGTACGCCGCTTCTCTTCTGTTTTCAGTCATGTGTGTGGTATGTATTTAAACTTCAGTACAACACATGAAGAACCTGCAAAACAGATTAAGCAGATATTGGTACCCAATGGCATTTGGGTCCTAGTGGATTAGGATATTAACATATATTTAAATAAACAAGAACACGAACTCCCCCTCAATATGTTTAAAAAGAGTGAGAAATGACTAAGGATTCAACATTCCTAGTTTGCTGATTAAAAAATTTGAACCTTTTTTCATCTAAAGGTTTTGTGAAAAGATCAGCAAGTTCTAGTTCTGTCGGTACAAAGTGCATTTCTATAGTTCCCTTCTCAACATGGTCTTTGATAAAATGGTACCTTACATCTATATGCTTTGTCTTGGAGTGCTGAACAGGATTCTCAGTTATTGCAATTGCGCTTTTAGAATCAAAGTAAATGGGGATTTTGTTGATGATGTATCCATAATCCTTAAGCTGCGTCTTCATCCAGATTACTTGTGAACAATAACTAGCAGCTGCCACATATTCTGCTTCGGCCGTAGATCTTGACACACAGGTTTGCTTCTTTGACGACCAGCTTACAAGCTTATCTCCCAAAAACTGACAAGCACCAGATGTGCTTTTCCTGTCCATCATATTTCCCGCATGATCTGCATCCGTGTAAGCAGTTAGTTCAAACCCTGAATCCTTAGTATACCAAAGACCCAAATTTCTTGTGCCTTTGAGATATCTAAGAATCCGCTTTACAGTCACAAGGTGAGATACCTTCGGGTTAGCTTGAAAACGTGCACAAAAGGATGTTGCAAACAAAATATCCGGTCTACTTGCCGTTAGATATAGTAAAGATCCAATCATACCACGGTATAACTTTTGATCAACCGATTCACCGGATGAATCAGCGTCCAAAAGCCTACCGGTAGCCATGGGAGTTTTCATGGTGGAAGAGGAATTTAAGTCAAATTTCTTCAGCATATCATTTATATATTTCGATTGATTGATAAAAATGCCTTTATTTGACTGTGTCACTTGGAGACCAAGGAAAAATTTTAGCTCTCCCATCATGCTCATTTGAAAGCGGCTTTTCATCACCATTTCAAAATCTTTACACATATCTGGATTCGTAGAACCAAATATTATGTCGTCAACATATATTTGTACTAGCATTAAATCTTTACCTTTTTTCTTGAGAAATAGAGTTGTATCAATTGTACCTTTGGTGTATCCATTTTCAAGCAAATGAATAGTCAGAGTCTCATACCATGCCCTCGGTGCTTGCTTTAAGCCGTAGAGTGCTTTGTCTAAAATGTAGACATGGTTGGGATATTTGGGATCAACAAAACCTTCAGGTTGACTTACATACACTTCCTCATGTAGTATTCCATTCAGAAACGCAGATTTGACGTCCATTTGAAATACTTTCATGTTCTTGTGTGCTGCGTATGCAAGAAAGATCCTGATTGCTTCAATCCTTGCTACTGGTGCATAGGTTTCATCATAATCGATTCCTTCTTGTTGATTGTAACCTTTAGCAACCAGTCTTGCTTTATTTCTGACTATGATCCCCGCTTCGTCCTTTTTATTTCTAAAAACCCATTTAGTGCCAACTATGGTTTTGTCTTTTGGACGTTTCACCAAGTGCCACACTTCGTTGCGTTTGAACTCGTTTAATTCCTCTTGCATGGCGTTGATCCAATCTGGATCTTGTAAAGCTTCAGATGCTTTCTTGGGTTCTAACGTGCTAAGAAAGTTTACGTACAAACATTCGTTTGTAGTCGCAGATCGGGTTTTCACTCCATCATTCAGATCACCAATTATATCAGCCGGAGGATGTGCTCTTGTCCATTTATGACTACTCGGAAGAGTTGGAATGTCCAAACGAGTGTTTGATGAATCATTTTCATCCAATACTGCAAAAATCTCCTCGGTCGATTCAGCTGAAGATACATTTGTCGTTTCCGGTATGTTGACTTCTGTTTCTAATCCTTCAGATGTGGAAGTCTCCGATGAATTATTTTCTGAAACCTGAACGTCTGGTTGAATTTCAGGTTCAGAGACAGGACCATGTTCACTTGGAGTCTCATTAATTTCCACAGAAGTACTGGTATCGACATCTTTAGATGGTCCGGAGATATTTGTACTCGCCTGTTTCGGAGATGCATTCACAGATGTGATGGGTGGTTCCATATCTGCACAGTAATCCATAAATGCATCATGAAATAATAGATCTAGATCAGTTGTATTATTAGTATTTAGAACTGAATTAGAAAACTGTTTCGGCACAGGTTCTACTCCCTTCTTAGTAGAAGCTTCAGATTTCTGTACGAGTTCTGAACTCAAATGTCCAGAAGTCAAGGTCACAGTCTCGTCGAACGTAACGTTGATACTCTCGATAACTGATTTTGTTCGATTATTATAAATCCTGTATGCCTTTGAGTTCAAGGAATAGCCTATAAAAATGCCCTCATCAGCCTTGACTTGAAGCTTTGAAAGATATTCACGGTCTTTCATGACAAAACACCTGCATCCAAATACACGCAAAAATTTGATGTTAGGTTTGCGATTGTTGATTAATTCATATGCAGTTTTGTTAAAGCGTTTATTTATAATCGTTCTGTTTTGAGTAAAACACGCTGTGGATACTGCTTCAGCCCATAGACTTGGTGGAAGACCCGAGTAGGCAAGCATCGTTCTAGCAGCTTCTACAAGAGTTCGATTTTTCCTTTCAACTACTCCATTTTGTTGTGGAGTAATTGGGGCAGAAAAATTGTGAGTTATTCCAACGGATTCAAGAAAAGATTGAAGAGTTGCATTCTTGAATTCAGTTCCGTTGTCACTTCGGATTTTTCGAACAGGGCGTTGTAGAAGAGTTTGAATCTTCTTGATGAATTTAATGATCTGCTCGGGTGCTTCAGACTTGAGTCGTAAGAAATCCAACCAAGTATATCGCGAAAACTCATCAACCATAACCAAGATATATTTCTTTCCTACCATTGACTGAGTTCGCATTGGGCCACAGAGATCCATGTGAATTAATTCCAAGGCATTGTTACAATTAGACAAAGTCTTGGTCTTGTGTGAAACATGTTTCATCTTTCCCATTTCACAAGCTGGACACATAGAAACTTTGTCAATTTTCATTTCAGGAAGCCCGGAAACTAATCCATTTATTCGAAGCTTGTTGATGCTGTGAAAATTTTGATGCGAGAGTCTTCGATGCCATAACCAACACTCTTCTTGTGAAGCTTTTGATACAAGACAAACTTGATTAGAAGCAACAAGAGTTGTAAAATCAGTCATGTATAAGTCTCCGCATCTTTTTGCTCTGAAGATTTCTAACCAATTGGCATCCAAGATGTAGCAAAAATCTTTATCAAATAACACCTTACAGTTCTTGTCACATAACTGACTTATACTGAAAAGGTTATGCCCTAAACCTTCAACATACAAGATCTTTTCTATTTGCATCGAGTCATTTTTCAACGTTCCGTAGCCTCGAACGTGACCTTTTGAATCATTTCCAAACCCCACTGATCCGCCAGGATGTACAATAAAATCTTGCAAGAAGTGCCTGTACCCCGTCATGTGTCTAGATGCTCCCGAATCAATGACCCACACATGACGGTCCTGTTAAGAAACAATTACCTTATTTTAGGTACCCATATTTGCATGGGTCCTTTCTTGTTAGTACGGATCAGTTTATTAATGACATTTGATGACCCCTGAATTTTGCCTTTAAAAGTTAAACGATTGAGTAAATTTGGTTTGTTAACTTCATCTTTTGGAATCCATTTCCAATCCATTTTTACTTCAACTGTTTTTGTTTCCTTCATCTTCTTATTCTGTTTGTTTGATCTGAAACCGAACATTTTGGCAAATTTGTTTGCTGAAGATTTTAAAGAGAAGGAAGAAGTATTAGACTTTTTATTTGTTGGAGCATTTCTGTTTAGCTTGAAATAGTTGTCCCAACAATGAGCACAATGAATTCTTCTTTTAGCTTGTGACAATAATTTGAAATCTGAAATTGCGGAGTTATTATTGCCACAAACATTGCAAACATTACAAGAATGTATACAATTTTTATTTAAAGAACTACATTTCTCAGTGTCGGTACTTCTATTCTTGCTATTCGGAACTTGTTCCTTCAAATCCACATACTTTTCTTCATCCATTTCTGAGAAAGAAGAAGAAACATTGTCAGAACCCTTAGAAGTAGAAGGATCACTTGAAAACAAATTAGATTTATTTTCGGATGATTTTTCTTTCTCTTTTCCTTTTGGAGCTGGTTCTGTTTTCAAATCAGATACTTTTGATGAAAACTTTTTATGAAAGACTTCACAAAATTTTAATTCTATTTCAAAATCAGTTCTTTCCTTTTTATTCTTTTCTTTTTCAAGAAATAGAACTTTCTCAAAATCTGAAATTTGTTTTGAAAGTTCTACACATCTTAATTCAAGATCTTTCTTTTCTTTAAAAAATTTAAGCTTTTCAAAAGGATCAAACATACTTGAAGATTTATTCTGATCTTTGGATTCAGCATGTTTTAAACAATTTTCACAGCTTTTTGAAGCCTTAGAGTTTGATATTTCATATAATTTGGATTCTAGTCTTCGAATCTCACTCTTAAGATCAAGATTGATCCTTTTTGTATGATCAAATTCTAGTCCAATATTATCATGATCATCCTCTAATTTTTCAAAATCTAATTGCCATTTAAAAATTTTATTTCTAAATCAACAATTTTAAGTAAAGCTGAGTCCAAATCAGGAAATTCAGAAGAGGTTACTGGAATAAACTGCTTTTTGTCAGAATCTGAAGTAATATTTGACTCCATTTCAACATTAGATTCAGATTTAACAGATATAGGTTCATAGATTTTGTCAACAGTTGTTTTAGCCATAGATTCATCGGAAAACAATGAACTAAATCCAGTTGGTTCAACCATTTTGGTTTTGTAACTGGAGTTTAATTCATCATATTTAAAATTTGTTATGTTGTATCTAGGCTTTTCTTTTGAACCTTTGTATGTTTTAGCTTCATTTTTCTTTGAAATAGGAGTTGAAGAATTTGAAGCATTATCTTTAACAGGAGTTTCTGATTTAGGAGATGTTTCTGATAAAATAACTTGTTGCAAAATTCCATTATTTGCCTTAGCTTTTTCATGTGGCTTTGGAGGTGTTTTTGTTATTACGACTTGTTGCAACACTTATTTATTGGTTTAACAGATACATGTGAATTAACAGGTGTTTCTGTTATAATGACTTGTTGCAACTTTACATTTGTTGGTTTAACAAAAACTTTTGCAATTGGAGGAATCTCCTTTATCAGAGTTTGCTTCAAAACTTCCCCTTTTTCAATGGGGTTTATTGTTTTGAAACCCTTGTCATCAGATAATCCTAGACCCATTTTTGGATTATAAAATCGTTTATCTTTTGGGTTACTAGTTAACAAATTCAGCGTTTGCTCAGATTGGCCTCTTTTGTAGTTTAAATCTTCAAGCTGCTTAATCTTTTCAATTGCTTCTTTTCTTTCATCAGAAAGAACCTTAATTTTGAACTGAAAATCTATGTTTTCATCATTTAAATCTGTTATCTTCTTCTTCAACTCAGAAATTTCAGATTCAAGTGTTTTAACATTTGATCTAATAATTTCTTTCTCCTTTTCTCTATCTTCAGCTAAACATTTATAAAGAAGTGCTTCATCATGATATTTCAGCTTTGAGCTTTTCTCTTCTTCAAATTGCTTTTGCACTTTTTCAATTTTCTTTTGAGCCTTTTTAAATTTCGTTAAGCTCAAATATCACAACTTGCATTTCTTCATATTTATCATTTTCAGTTTCAGATTCATTTTCAGAATTATCAGAATAAAGAGAAGTATTATCATAAAGAGAAGGATATAGAGATTGTACCTCGGATTCCAGATCTTCCTCATCAAGTTTAGCCATTAAACTGTGCTTCACTTGAGTAAAGTGAGCTTCTTCATCATCTGAAGAATCCATTAGCCATATTTCTTCTTCAGCATTTACTGGCTTTCCGGTTTCTTTGGCTTTTGCGAGATGTGCTTTACGCTGATAATATTCAGAATCCTTAACTTTCTTCAACTGACAATCTCTGGCAAAATGGCCCGGCTTTCCACAGTTATAACAGTTTCGGTCATCCCTATCCTTCTTTTCTTCCCTTTCCTTTTTCTCAACTTTCTCCTCTTTCTCTTCTTCCTTTTGATCCTTGTTCTCATACCTTTTCTCAAACCTTTTGTATCTGTTCACTTTGCTATAATCAGGTTTGTTTTTTGAATGAAACTTCTTCTTTCCATATCTGTTTTGAAATCTAGTAGTTAACAAGGCTAATTTTTCAGCTATCTCATTCATTTCATCTCCAGAACTGCTGCTTTCATCATCATCATCAGAACTTATCTTCTTTTTGCTTAATCCAGAAATCAAAGCCTTTGTTTTCATAGCTCCACTTTTCTTGTGTTCACTCAGAAGGGCTAAAGATTCTTCGACCTTTTTCTCCTTTTCTTTGACAACTTTTACCTTTTCTTCATGTTGACCCAGAATACTGAAAATGTCGGTCAACTTCTCATCATCCATATCCCTTGACATTTGAAGCTGAATAGAGTATGAATCCCATTCCGGCAGTAAATTCTTGACAAACTTGTAATTAATCTCCGATTCAGATTTGTCAACTCCATTCCTTTTTAAATCATTCAGAATGATGTTGTAACGATCATAGGTCTCTTTCAATGATTCTCCATCTCTAGCTTTAAACCCTTCATAAGCATTGATGCTCTGATTCTTTTTGGTCTTCATAGATTTTGATGAACCCTCAAACTGCCTTTCTAGCTCATCCCAAATATCCTTTGCTGAATTTCGGCTGTCTACACGATTGTAGATATTGTTTGGAATGGCCATAGTCAAGTATGTCAAAGCTTGCTCATCAATTTCGACTCTAGCTTTGTCAGCATCACTGTAATATTTGTATTCCTTTTCTATTCTTCTCGGAAGAATCTCTTGACTCGTTTCAGTTGCAGCAATACCACCAACCTCTATTTAGGCTTTGTAAGGACCGTTTTGAATAGACAGCATAAGATCTCTGTTCTGATGATTCAGAAATTGAATCATTCTCCTTTTCCATTGAGAATATTCTTCAGCTATCAATACTGGAGGCTTGTTCTTAGAACCCATGCTCAACATATCTCTCGACATCTTCTGATAATTGGCTAGATAAACGATCGTTCAGAAGATCAAGCAGTAAGTGTAAAAAAATTACACTTAAGAGAATTCGAATTCAACAGATGCTAAGTATAGAATTCGAATTCAACTAACACTTCCAAGAATTCGGATGCTCAATTCGGACTTAACTGAATTCAAAATCACTCAATTCGGACGTAACTGAGTTCGAATTCACTCAATTCGGACTTAACTGGGTTCGAATTCACCCAATTCGAACTTAACAGAGTTCGAATTCACTCAATTCGGACTTAACTGGGTTCGAATTCACCCAATTTTTTGGATCAATGACCAATTTTATATGAATTTTACAAAAACAGTGCGCAAAACCCGTTTTAACATGACCAGTTTTGGAAATACATTATTTCGATCCCCTTAAAGTCGCAATTAGATCTCGTTGTAAACTACAAAGTTGTTCTAGACACATAGAGCTTTCCATCGATATATTATACAACTCAATCAGACCAATGAGTGAGTGATTTTATACGGATTTTTCAACAAACAGAACTTTATGCTTAGATCTAAGTCTGAAACCCGATGAACCCGACCCGATGAACCCGAAAACCGATTAGACCCAAAGTCTGAAACTCGAACTTTACTTAGGAAGGGTTTCGGGGCCTGTTTTGTCCACCCAAAACCCGATCGGGATGGGGGTTTTTCGGCCCGACCCGACCCGACCGATGCTCACCCCTAGTTTTTAGTAGAAAACAACTTTGAAAATTTACAGCTTCCGTCCTACAAGCGTTTTGACGATTTACCCATACTTAGAGAACAAATTAAGATTTGACATCTAAATTAAAAACGTACTACTATTTCTTAGGAATCTAATCGTCTAAAATGCATATTTTTTGGATCAATGACCAATTTTATATGAATTTTACAAAAACAGTGCGCAAAACCCGTTTTAACATGACCAGTTTTGGAAATACATTATTTCGAGCCCCTTAAAGTCGCAATTAGATCTCGTTGTAAACTAGAAAGTTGTTCTAGACACAGAGAGCTTTCCATCGATATATTATACATCTCAATCAGACCAATGAGTGAGTGATTTTATACGGATTTTTCAACAAATAGAACTTTATGCTTAGATCTAAGTCCGAAACCCGATGAACCCGACCCGATGAACCCGAAAACCGATTAGACCCAAAGTCCGAAACTCGAACTTTACTTAGGAAGGGTCTCGGGGCCTGTTTTGTCCACCCAAAACCCGATCGGGATGGGGGTTTTTCGGCCCGACCCGACCCGACCGATGCTCACCCCTAGTTTTTAGTAGAAAACAACTTTGAAAAGTTACAGCTTCCGTCTTACAAGCGTTTTGACGATTTACCCTTACTTAGAGAACAAATTAAGATTTGACATCTAAATTAAAAACGTACTACTATTTCTTAGGAATCTAATCGTCTAAAATGCATATTTTTTGGATCAATGACCAATTTTATATGAATTTTACAAAAACAGTGCGCAAAACCCGTTTTAACATGACCAGTTTTGGAAATACATTATTTCGAGCCCCTTAAAGTCGCAATTAGATCTCGTTGTAAACTAGAAAGTTGTTCTAGACACAGAGAGCTTTCCATCGATATATTATACACCTCAATCAGACCAATGATTCAGTGATTTTATACGGATTTTTCAACAAAGAGAACTTTATGCTTAGATCCAAGTCCGAAACCCGATGAACCCGACCCGATGAACCCGAAAACCGATTAGACCCAAAGTCCGAAACTCGAACTTTACTTAGGAAGGGTTTCGGGGACTGTTTTGTCCACCCAAAACCCGATCGGGATGGGGGTTTTTCGGCCCGACCCGACCCGACCGATGCTCACCCCTAGTTTTTAGTAGAAAACAACTTTGAAAAGTTACAGCTTCCGTCCTACAAGCGTTTTGACGATTTACCCATACTTAGAGAACAAATTAAGATTTGACATCTAAATTAAAAACGTACTACTATTTCTTAGGAATCTAATCGTCTAAAATGAATATTTTTTGGATCAATGACCAATTTTATATGAATTTTACAAAAACAGTGCGCAAAACCCGTTTTAACATGACCAGTTTTGGAAATACATTATTTCGAGCCCCTTAAAGTCGCAATTAGATCTCGTTGTAAACTACAAAGTTGTTCTAGACACAGAGAGCTTTCCATCGATATATTATACACCTCAATCAGACCAATGAGTGAGTGATTTTATACGGATTTTTCAACAAACAGAACTTTATGCTTAGATCTAAGTCCGAAACCCGATGAACCCGACCCGATGAACCCGAAAACCGATTAGACCCAATGTCCGAAACTCGAACTTTACTTAGGAAGGGTTTCGGGGCCTGTTTTGTCCACCCAAAACCCGATCGGGATGGGGGTTTTTCGGCCCGACCCGACCCGACCGATGCTCACCCCTAGTTTTTAGTAGAAAACAACTTTGAAAAGTTACAGCTTCCGTCCTACAAGCGTTTTGACGATTTACCCATACTTAGAGAACAAATTAAGATTTGACATCTAAATTAAAAACGTACTACTATTTCTTAGGAATCTAATCGTCTAAAATGCATATTTTTTGGATCAATGACCCATTTTATATGAATTTTACAAAAACAGTGCGCAAAACCCGTTTTAACATGACGAGTTTTGGAAATACATTATTTTGAGCCCCTTAAAGTCGCAATTAGATCTCGTTGTAAACTAGGAAGTTGTTCTAGACACAGAGAGCTTTCCATCGATATATTATACACCTCAATCAGACCAATGAGAGAGTGATTTTATACGGATTTTTCAACAAACAGAACTTTATGCTTAGATCTAAGTCCGAAACCCGATGAACCCGACCCGATGAACCCGAAAACCGATTAGACCCAAAGTCCGAAACTCGAACTTTACTTAGGAAGGGTTTCGGGGCCTGTTTTGTCCACCCAAAACCCGATCCGGATGGGGGTTTTTCGGCCCGACCCGACCCGACCGATGCTCACCCCTAGTTTCTAGTAGAAAACAACTTTGAAAAGTTACAGCTTCCGTCCTACAAGCGTTTTGACGATTTACCCATACTTAGAGAACAAATTAAGATTTGACATCTAAATTAAAAACGTACTACTATTTCTTAGGAATCTAATCGTCTAAAATGCATATTTTTTGGATCAATGACCAATTTTATATGAATTTTACAAAAATAGTGCGCAAAACCCGTTTTAACATGACCAGTTTTGGAAATACATTATTTCGAGCCCCTTAAAGTCGCAATTAGATCTCGTTGTAAACTAGAAAGTTGTTCTAGACACAGAGAGCTTTCCATCGATATATTATACACCTCAATCAGACCAATGATTCAGTGATTTTATACGGATTTTTCAACAAAGAGAACTTTATGCTTAGATCCAAGTCCGAAACCCGATGAACCCGACCCGATGAACCCGAAAACCGATTAGACCCAAAGTCCGAAACTCGAACTTTACTTAGGAAGGGTTTCGGGGACTGTTTTGTCCACCCAAAACCCGATCGGGATGGGGGTTTTTCGGCCCGACCCGACCCGACCGATGCTCACCCCTAGTTTTTAGTAGAAAACAACTTTGAAAAGTTACAGCTTCCGTCCTACAAGCGTTTTGACGATTTACCCATACTTAGAGAACAAATTAAGATTTGACATCTAAATTAAAAACGTACTACTATTTCTTAGGAATCTAATCGTCTAAAATGAATATTTTTTGGATCAATGACCAATTTTATATGAATTTTACAAAAACAGTGCGCAAAACCCGTTTTAACATGACCAGTTTTGGAAATACATTATTTCGAGCCCCTTAAAGTCGCAATTAGATCTCGTTGTAAACTACAAAGTTGTTCTAGACACAGAGAGCTTTCCATCGATATATTATACACCTCAATCAGACCAATGAGTGAGTGATTTTATACGGATTTTTCAACAAACAGAACTTTATGCTTAGATCTAAGTCCGAAACCCGATGAACCCGACCCGATGAACCCGAAAACCGATTAGACCCAATGTCCGAAACTCGAACTTTACTTAGGAAGGGTTTCGGGGCCTGTTTTGTCCACCCAAAACCCGATCGGGATGGGGGTTTTTCGGCCCGACCCGACCCGACCGATGCTCACCCCTAGTTTTTAGTAGAAAACAACTTTGAAAAGTTACAGCTTCCGTCCTACAAGCGTTTTGACGATTTACCCATACTTAGAGAACAAATTAAGATTTGACATCTAAATTAAAAACGTACTACTATTTCTTAGGAATCTAATCGTCTAAAATGCATATTTTTTGGATCAATGACCCATTTTATATGAATTTTACAAAAACAGTGCGCAAAACCCGTTTTAACATGACGAGTTTTGGAAATACATTATTTTGAGCCCCTTAAAGTCGCAATTAGATCTCGTTGTAAACTAGGAAGTTGTTCTAGACACAGAGAGCTTTCCATCGATATATTATACACCTCAATCAGACCAATGAGAGAGTGATTTTATACGGATTTTTCAACAAACAGAACTTTATGCTTAGATCTAAGTCCGAAACCCGATGAACCCGACCCGATGAACCCGAAAACCGATTAGACCCAAAGTCCGAAACTCGAACTTTACTTAGGAAGGGTTTCGGGGCCTGTTTTGTCCACCCAAAACCCGATCCGGATGGGGGTTTTTCGGCCCGACCCGACCCGACCGATGCTCACCCCTAGTTTCTAGTAGAAAACAACTTTGAAAAGTTACAGCTTCCGTCCTACAAGCGTTTTGACGATTTACCCATACTTAGAGAACAAATTAAGATTTGACATCTAAATTAAAAACGTACTACTATTTCTTAGGAATCTAATCGTCTAAAATGCATATTTTTTGGATCAATGACCAATTTTATATGAATTTTACAAAAACAGTGCGCAAAACCCGTTTTAACATGACCAGTTTTGGAAATACATTATTTCGAGCCCCTTAAAGTCTCAATTAGATCTCGTTGTAAACTAGAAAGTTGTTCTAGACACAGAAAGCTTTCCATCGATATATTATACACCTCAATCAGACCAATGAGTGAGTGATTTTATACGGATTTTTCAACAAACAGAACTTTATGCTTAGATCTAAGTCCGAAACCCGATGAACCCGACCCGATGAACCCGAAAACCGATTAGACCCAATGTCCGAAACTCGAACTTTACTTAGGAAGGGTTTCGGGGCCTGTTTTGTCCACCCAAAACCCGATCGGGATGGGGGTTTTTCGGCCCGACCCGACCCGACCGATGCTCACCCCTAGTTTTTAGTAGAAAACAACTTTGAAAAGTTACAGCTTCCGTCCTACAAGCGTTTTGACGATTTACCCATACTTAGAGAACAAATTAAGATTTGACATCTAAATTAAAAACGTACTACTATTTCTTAGGAATCTAATCGTCTAAAATGCATATTTTTTGGATCAATGACCAATTTTATATGAATTTTACAAAAACAGTGCGCAAAACCCGTTTTAACATGACCAGTTTTGGAAATACATTATTTCGAGCCCCTTAAAGTCGCAATTAGATCTCGTTGTAAACTAGAAAGTTGTTCTAGACACAGAGAGCTTTCCATCGATATATTATACACCTCAATCAGACCAATGATTCAGTGATTTTATACGGATTTTTCAACAAAGAGAACTTTATGCTTAGATCCAAGTCCGAAACCCGATGAACCCGACCCGATGAACCCGAAAACCGATTAGACCCAAAGTCCGAAACTCGAACTTTACTTAGGAAGGGTTTCGGGGACTGTTTTGTCCACCCAAAACCCGATCGGGATGGGGGTTTTTCGGCCCGACCCGACCCGACCGATGCTCACCCCTAGTTTTTAGTAGAAAACAACTTTGAAAAGTTACAGCTTCCGTCCTACAAGCGTTTTGACGATTTACCCATACTTAGAGAACAAATTAAGATTTGACATCTAAATTAAAAACGTACTACTATTTCTTAGGAATCTAATCGTCTAAAATGAATATTTTTTGGATCAATGACCAATTTTATATGAATTTTACAAAAACAGTGCGCAAAACCCGTTTTAACATGACGAGTTTTGGAAATACATTATTTCGAGCCCCTTAAAGTCGCAATTAGATCTCGTTGTAAACTACAAAGTTGTTCTAGACACAGAGAGCTTTCCATCGATATATTATACACCTCAATCAGACCAATGAGTGAGTGATTTTATACGGATTTTTCAACAAACAGAACTTTATGCTTAGATCTAAGTCCGAAACCCGATGAACCCGACCCGATGAACCCGAAAACCGATTAGACCCAATGTCCGAAACTCGAACTTTACTTAGGAAGGGTTTCGGGGCCTGTTTTGTCCACCCAAAACCCGATCGGGATGGGGGTTTTTCGGCCCGACCCGACCCGACCGATGCTCACCCCTAGTTTTTAGTAGAAAACAACTTTGAAAAGTTACAGCTTCCGTCCTACAAGCGTTTTGACGATTTACCCATACTTAGAGAACAAATTAAGATTTGACATCTAAATTAAAAACGTACTACTATTTCTTAGGAATCTAATCGTCTAAAATGCATATTTTTTGGATCAATGACCCATTTTATATGAATTTTACAAAAACAGTGCGCAAAACCCGTTTTAACATGACGAGTTTTGGAAATACATTATTTCGAGCCCCTTAAAGTCGCAATTAGATCTCGTTGTAAACTAGGAAGTTGTTCTAGACACAGAGAGCTTTCCATCGATATATTATACACCTCAATCAGACCAATGAGAGAGTGATTTTATACGGATTTTTCAACAAACAGAACTTTATGCTTAGATCTAAGTCCGAAACCCGATGAACCCGACCCGATGAACCCGAAAACCGATTAGACCCAAAGTCCGAAACTCGAACTTTACTTAGGAAGGGTTTCGGGGCCTGTTTTGTCCACCCAAAACCCGATCGGGATGGGGGTTTTTCGGCCCGACCCGACCCGACCGATGCTCACCCCTAGTTTCTAGTAGAAAACAACTTTGAAAAGTTACAGCTTCCGTCCTACAAGCGTTTTGACGATTTACCCATACTTAGAGAACAAATTAAGATTTGACATCTAAATTAAAAACGTACTACTATTTCTTAGGAATCTAATCGTCTAAAATGCATATTTTTTGGATCAATGACCAATTTTATATGAATTTTACAAAAACAGTGCGCAAAACCCGTTTTAACATGACCAGTTTTGGAAATACATTATTTCGAGCCCCTTAAAGTCTCAATTAGATCTCGTTGTAAACTAGAAAGTTGTTCTAGACACAGAAAGCTTTCCATCGATATATTATACACCTCAATCAGACCAATGAGTGAGTGATTTTATACGGATTTTTCAACAAACAGAACTTTATGCTTAGATCTAAGTCCGAAACCCGATGAACCCGACCCGATGAACCCGAAAACCGATTAGACCCAATGTCCGAAACTCGAACTTTACTTAGGAAGGGTTTCGGGGCCTGTTTTGTCCACCCAAAACCCGATCGGGATGGGGGTTTTTCGGCCCGACCCGACCGATGCTCACCCCTAGTTTTTAGTAGAAAACAACTTTGAAAAGTTACAGCTTCCGTCCTACAAGCGTTTTGACGATTTACCCATACTTAGAGAACAAGTTAAGATTTGACATCTAAATTAAAAACGTACTACTATTTCTTAGGAATCAAATCGTCTAAAATGCATATTTTTTGGATCAATGACCAATTTAATATGAATTTTACAAAAACAGTGCGCAAAACCCGTTTTAACATGACGAGTTTTGGAAATACATTATTTCGAGCCCCTTAAAGTCGCAATTAGATCTCGTTGTAAACTAGAAAGTTGTTCTAGACACAGAGAGATTTCCATCGATATATTATACACCTCAATCAGACCAATGAGTGAGTGATTTTATACGGATTTTTCAACAAACAGAACTTTATGCTTAGATCTAAGTCCGAAACCCGATGAACCCGACCCGATGAACCCGAAAACCGATTAGACCCAAAGTCCGAAACTCGAACTTTACTTAGGAAGGGTTTCGGGGCCTGTTTTGTCCACCCAAAACCCGATCGGGATGGGGGTTTTTCGGCCCGACCCGACCCGACCGATGCTCACCCCTAGTTTTTAGTAGAAAACAACTTTGAAAAGTTACAGCTTCCGTCCTACAAGCGTTTTGACGATTTACCCATACTTAGAGAACAAATTAAGATTAGACATCTAAATTAAAAACGTACTACTATTTCTTAGGAATCTAATCGTCTAAAATGCATATTTTTTGGATCAATGACCAATTTTATATGAATTTTACAAAAACAGTGCGCAAAACCCGTTTTAACATGACGAGTTTTGGAAATACATTATTTCGAGCCCCTTAAAGTCGCAATTAGATCTCGTTGTAAACTAGGAAGTTGTTCTAGACACAGAGAGCTTCCCATCGATATATTATACACCTCAATCAGACCAATGAGAGAGTGATTTTATACGGATTTTTCAACAAACAGAACTTTATGCTTAGATCTAAGTCCGAAACCCGATGAACCCGACCCGATGAACCCGAAAACCGATTAGACCCAAAGTCCGAAACTCGAACTTTAATTAGGAAGGGTTTCGGGGCCTGTTTTGTCCACCCAAAACCCGATCGGGATGGGGGTTTTTTGGCCCGACCCGACCCGACCGATGCTCACCCCTAGTTTTTAGTAGAAAACAACTTTGAAAAGTTACAGCTTCCGTCCTACAAGCGTTTTGACGATTTACCCATACTTAGAGAACAAATTAAGATTTGACATCTAAATTAAAAACGTACTACTATTTCTTAGGAATCTAATCGTCTAAAATGCATATTTTTAGGATCAATGACCAATTTTATATGAATTTTACAAAAACAGTGCGCAAAACCCGTTTTAACATGACCAGTTTTGGAAATACATTATTTCGAGCCCCTTAAAATCGCAATTAGATCTCGTTGTAAACTAGAAAGTTGTTCTAGACACAGAGAGATTTCCATCGATATATTATACACCTCAATCAGACCAATGAGTGAGTGATTTTATACGGATTTTTCAACAAACAGAACTTTATGCTTAGATCTAAGTCCGAAACCCGATGAACCCGACCCGATGAACCCGAAAACCGATTAGACCCAAAGTCCGAAACTCGAACTTTACTTAGGAAGGGTTTTGGGGCCTGTTTTGTCCACCCAAAACCCGATCGGGATGGGGGTTTTTCGGCCCGACCCGACCCGACCGATGCTCACCCCTAGTTTTTAGTAGAAAACAACTTTGAAAAGTTACAGCTTCCGTCCTACAAGCGTTTTGACGATTTACCCATACTTAGAGAACAAATTAAGATTTGACATCTAAATTAAAAACGTACTACTATTTCTTAGGAATCTAATCGTCTAAAATGCATATTTTTTGGATCAATGACCAATTTTATATGAATTTTACAAAAACAGTGCGCAAAACCCGTTTTAACATGACGAGTTTTGGAAATACATTATTTCGAGCCCCTTAAAGTCGCAATTAGATCTCGTTGTAAACTAGAAAGTTGTTCTAGACACAGAGAGATTTCCATCGATATATTATACACCTCAATCAGACCAATGAGTGAGTGATTTTATACGGATTTTTCAACAAACAGAACTTTATGCTTAGATCTAAGTCCGAAACCCGATGAACCCGACCCGATGAACCCGAAAACCGATTAGACCCAAAGTCCGAAACTCGAACTTTACTTAGGAAGGGTTTCGGGGCCTGTTTTGTCCACCCAAAACCCGATCGGGATGGGGGTTTTTCGGCCCGACCCGACCCGACCGATGCTCACCCCTAGTTTTTAGTAGAAAACAACTTTGAAAAGTTACAGCTTCCGTCCTACAAGCGTTTTGACGATTTACCCATACTTAGAGAACAAATTAAGATTTGACATCTAAATTAAAAACGTACTACTATTTCTTAGGAATCTAATCGTCTAAAATGCATATTTTTTGGATCAATGACCAATTTTATATGAATTTTACAAAAACAGTGCGCAAAACCCGTTTTAACATGACGAGTTTTGGAAATACATTATTTCGAGCCCCTTAAAGTCGCAATTAGATCTCGTTGTAAACTAGGAAGTTGTTCTAGACACAGAGAGCTTTCCATCGATATATTATACACCTCAATCAGACCAATGAGAGAGTGATTTTATACGTATTTTTCAACAAACAGAACTTTATGCTTAGATCTAAGTCCGAAACCCGATGAACCCGACCCGATGAACCCGAAAACCGATTAGACCCAAAGTCCGAAACTCGAACTTTACTTAGGAAGGGTTTCGGGGCCTGTTTTGTCCACCCAAAACCCGATCGGGATGGGGGTTTTTCGGCCCGACCCGACCCGACCGATGCTCACCCCTAGTTTTTAGTAGAAAACAACTTTGAAAAGTTACAGCTTCCGTCCTACAAGCGTTTTGACGATTTACCCATACTTAGAGAACAAATTAAGATTTGACATCTAAATTAAAAACCTACTACTATTTCTTAGGAATCTAATCGTCTAAAATGCATATTTTTTGG
>CM066315.1:149915572-149951572 GCA_033807775.1 Saussurea involucrata
CTAGATTTTAGTAGAAAACAACTTTGAAAAGTTACAGCTTCCGTCCTACAAGCGTTTTGACGATTTACCCATACTTAGAGAACAAATTAAGATTTGACATCTAAATTAAAAACGTACTACTATTTCTTAGGAATCTAATCGTCTAAAATGCATATTTTTTGGATCAATGACCAATTTTATATGAATTTTACAAAAACAGTGCGCAAAACCCGTTTTAACATGACCAGTTTTGAAAATACATTATTTCGAGCCCCTTAAATTCGCAATTAGATCTCGTTGTAAACTAGAAAGTTGTTCTAGACACAGAGAGCTTTCCATCGATATATTATACACCTCAATCAGACCAATGAGTGAGTGATTTTATACGGATTTTTCAACAAACAGAACTTTATGCTTAGATCTAAGTCCGAAACCCGATGAACCCGAAAACCGATTAGACCCAAAGTCCGAATCTCGAACTTTACTTAGGAAGGGTTTCGGGGCTTGTTTTGTCCACCCAAAACCCGATCGGGATGGGGGTTTTTCGGCCCGACCCGACCCGACCGATGCTCACCCCTAGTTTTTAGTAGAAAACAACTTTGAAAAGTTACAGCTTCCGTCCTACAAGCGTTTTGACGATTTACCCATACTTAGAGAACAAATTAAGATTTGACATCTAAATTAAAAACGTACTACTATTTCTTAGGAATCTAATCGTCTAAAATGCATATTTTTTGGATCAATGACCAATTTTATATGAATTTTACAAAAACAGTGCGCAAAACCCGTTTTAACATGACCAATTTTGGAAATACATTATTTCGAGCCCCTTAAAGTCGCAATTAGATCTCGTTGTAAACTAGAAAGTTGTTCTAGACACAGAGAGCTTTCCATCGATATATTATACACCTCAATCAGACCAATGAGTGAGTGATTTTATACGGATTTTTCAACAAACAGAACTTTATGCTTAGATCTAAGTCCGAAACCCGATGAACCCGACCCGATGAACCCGAAAACCGATTAGACCCAAAGTCCGAAACTCGAACTTTACTTAGGAAGGGTTTCGGAGCCTGTTTTGTCCACCCAAAACCCGATCCGGATGGGGGGTTTTCGGCCCGACCCGAGCGATGCTCACCCCTAGATTTTAGTAGAAAACAACTTTGAAAAGTTACAGCTTCCGTCCTACAAGCGTTTTGACGATTTACCCATACTTAGAGAACAAATTAAGATTTGACATCTAAATTAAAAACGTACTACTATTTCTTAGGAATCTAATCGTCTAAAATGCATATTTTTTGGATCAATGACCAATTTTATATGAATTTTACAAAAACAGTGCGCAAAACCCGTTTTAACATGACCAGTTTTGGAAATACATTATTTCGAGCCCCTTAAAGTCGCAATTAGATCTTGTTGTAAACTAGAAAGTTGTTCTAGACACAGAGAGCTTTCCATCGATATATTATACACCTCAATCAGACCAATGAGTGAGTGATTTTATACGGATTTTTCAACAAACAGAACTTTATGCTTAGATCTAAGTACGAAACCCGATGAACCCGACCCGATGAACCCGAAAACCGATTAGACCCAAAGTCCGAAACTCGAACTTTACTTAGGAAGGGTTTCGGGGCCTGTTTTGTCCACCCAAAACCCGATCCGGATGGGGGTTTTTCGGCCCGACCCGACCCGAGCGATGCTCACCCCTAGTTTTTAGTAGAAAACAACTTTGAAAAGTTACAGCTTCCGTCCTACAAGCGTTTTGACGATTTACCCATACTTAGAGAACAAATTAAGATTTGACATCTAAATTAAAAACGTACTACTATTTCTTAGGAATCTAATCGTCTAAAATGCATATTTTTTGGATCAATGACCAATTTTATATGAATTTTACAAAAACAGTGCGCAAAACCCGTTTTAACATGACCAGTTTTGGAAATACATTATTTCGAGCCCCTTAAATTCGCAATTAGATCTCGTTGTAAACTAGAAAGTTGTTCTAGACATAGAGAGCTTTCCATCGATATATTATACACCTCAATCAGACCAATGAGTGAGTGATTTTATACGGATTTTTCAACAAACAGAACTTTATGCTTAGATCTAAGTCCGAAACCCGATGAACCCGACCCGATGAACCCGAAAACCGATTAGACCCAAAGTCCGAAACTCGAACTTTACTTAGGAAGGGTTTCGGGGCCTGTTTTGTCCACCCAAAACCCGATCGGGATGGGGGTTTTTCGGCCCGACCCGACCCGACCGATGCTCACCCCTAGTTTTTAGTAGAAAACAACTATGAAAAGTTACAGCTTCCGTCCTACAAGCGTTTTGACGATTTACCCATACTTAGAGAACAAATTAAGATTTGACATCTAAATTAAAAACGTACTACTATTTCTTAGGAATCTAATCGTCTAAAATGCATATTTTTTGGATCAATGACCAATTTTATATGAATTTTACAAAAACAGTGCGCAAAACCCGTTTTAACATGACCAGTTTTGGAAATACATTATTTCGAGCCCCTTAAAGTCGCAATTAGATCTCGTTGTAAACTAGAAAGTTGTTCTAGACACAGAGAGCTTTCCATCGATATATTATACACCTCAATCAGACCAATGAGTGAGTGATTTTATACGGATTTTTCAACAAACAGAACTTTATGCTTAGATCTAAGTCCGAAACCCGATGAACCCGACCCGATGAACCCGAAAACCGATTAGACCCAAAGTCCGAAACTCGAACTTTACTTAGGAAGGGTTTCGGAGCCTGTTTTGTCCACCCAAAACCCGATCCGGATGGGGGTTTTTCGGCCCGACCCGAGCGATGCTCACCCCTAGATTTTAGTAGAAAACAACTTTGAAAAGTTACAGCTTCCGTCCTACAAGCGTTTTGACGATTTACCCATACTTAGAGAACAAATTAAGATTTGACATCTAAATTAAAAACGTACTACTATTTCTTAGGAATCTAATCGTCTAAAATGCATATTTTTTGGATCAATGACCAATTTTATATGAATTTTACAAAAACAGTGCGCAAAACCCGTTTTAACATGACCAGTTTTGGAAATACATTATTTCGAGCCCCTTAAATTCGCAATTAGATCTCGTTGTAAACTAGAAAGTTGTTCTAGACACAGAGAGCTTTCCATCGATATATTATACACCTCAATCAGACCAATGAGTGAGTGATTTTATACGGATTTTTCAACAAACATAACTTTATGCTTAGATCTAAGTCCGAAACCCGATGAACCCGAAAACCGATTAGACCCAAAGTCCGAATCTCGAACTTTACTTAGGAAGGGTTTCGGGGCTTGTTTTGTCCACCCAAAACCCGATCGGGATGGGGGTTTTTCGGCCCGACCCGACCCGACCGATGCTCACCCCTAGTTTTTAGTAGAAAACAACTTTGAAAAGTTACAGCTTCCGTCCTACAAGCGTTTTGACGATTTACCCATACTTAGAGAACAAATTAAGATTTGACATCTAAATTAAAAACGTACTACTATTTCTTAGGAATCTAATCGTCTAAAATGCATATTTTTTGGATCAATGACCAATTTTATATGAATTTTACAAAAACAGTGCGCAAAACCCGTTTTAACATGACCAATTTTGGAAATACATTATTTCGAGCCCCTTAAAGTCGCAATTAGATCTCGTTGTAAACTAGAAAGTTGTTCTAGACACAGAGAGCTTTCCATCGATATATTATACACCTCAATCAGACCAATGAGTGAGTGATTTTATACGGATTTTTCAACAAACAGAACTTTATGCTTAGATCTAAGTCCGAAACCCGATGAACCCGACCCGATGAACCCGAAAACCGATTAGACCCAAAGTCCGAAACTCGAACTTTACTTAGGAAGGGTTTCGGAGCCTGTTTTGTCCACCCAAAACCCGATCCGGATGGGGGTTTTTCGGCCCGACCCGAGCGATGCTCACCCCTAGATTTTAGTAGAAAACAACTTTGAAAAGTTACAGCTTCCGTCCTACAAGCGTTTTGACGATTTACCCATACTTAGAGAACAAATTAAGATTTGACATCTAAATTAAAAACGTACTACTATTTCTTAGGAATCTAATCGTCTAAAATGCATATTTTTTGGATCAATGACCAATTTTATATGAATTTTACAAAAACAGTGCGCAAAACCCGTTTTAACATGACCAGTTTTGGAAATACATTATTTCGAGCCCCTTAAAGTCGCAATTAGATCTTGTTGTAAACTAGAAAGTTGTTCTAGACACAGAGAGCTTTCCATCGATATATTATACACCTCAATCAGACCAATGAGTGAGTGATTTTATACGGATTTTTCAACAAACAGAACTTTATGCTTAGATCTAAGTCCGAAACCCGATGAACCCGACCCGATGAACCCGAAAACCGATTAGACCCAAAGTCCGAAACTCGAACTTTACTTAGGAAGGGTTTCGGGGCCTGTTTTGTCCACCCAAAACCCGATCCGGATGGGGGTTTTTCGGCCCGACCCGACCCGAGCGATGCTCACCCCTAGTTTTTAGTAGAAAACAACTTTGAAAAGTTACAGCTTCCGTCCTACAAGCGTTTTGACGATTTACCCATACTTAGAGAACAAATTAAGATTTGACATCTAAATTAAAAACGTACTACTATTTCTTAGGAATCTAATCGTCTAAAATGCATATTTTTTGGATCAATGACCAATTTTATATGAATTTTACAAAAACAGTGCGCAAAACCCGTTTTAACATGACCAGTTTTGGAAATACATTATTTCGAGCCCCTTAAAGTCGCAATTAGATCTCGTTGTAAACTAGAAAGTTGTTCTAGACACAGAGAGCTTTCCATCGATATATTATACACCTCAATCAGACCAATGAGTGAGTGATTTTAGACGGATTTTTCAACAAACAGAACTTTATGCTTAGATCTAAGTCCGAAACCCGATGAACCCGACCCGATGAACCCGAAAACCGATTAGACCCAAAGTCCGAAACTCGAACTTTACTTAGGAAGGGTTTCGGGGCCTGTTTTGTCCACCCAAAACCCGATCGGGATGGGGGTTTTTCGGCCCGACCCGACCCGAGCGATGCTCACCCCTAGTTTTTAGTAGAAAACAACTATGAAAAGTTACAGCTTCCGTCCTACAAGCGTTTTGACGATTTACCCATACTTAGAGAACAAATTAAGATTTGACATCTAAATTAAAATCGTACTACTATTTCTTAGGAATCTAATCGTCTAAAATGCATATTTTTTGGATCAATGACCAATTTTATATGAATTTTACAAAAACAGTGCGCAAAACCCGTTTTAACATTACCAGTTTTGGAAATACATTATTTCGAGCCCCTTAAAGTCGCAATTAGATCTCGTTGTAAACTAGAAAGTTGTTCTAGACACAGAGAGCTTTCCATCGATATATTATACACCTCAATCAGACCAATGAGTGAGTGATTTTATACGGATTTTTCAACAAACAGAACTTTATGCTTAGATCTAAGTCCGAAACCCGATGAACCCGACCCGATGAACCCGAAAACCGATTAGACCCAAAGTCCGAAACTCGAACTTTACTTAGGAAGGGTTTCGGAGCCTGTTTTGTCCACCCAAAACCCGATCGGGATGGGGGTTTTTCGGCCCGACCCGAGCGATGCTCACCCCTAGATTTTAGTAGAAAACAACTTTGAAAAGTTACAGCTTCCGTCCTACAAGCGTTTTGACGATTTACCCATACTTAGAGAACAAATTAAGATTTGACATCTAAATTAAAAACGTACTACTATTTCTTAGGAATCTAATCGTCTAAAATGCATATTTTTTGGATCAATGACCAATTTTATATGAATTTTACAAAAACAGTGCGCAAAACCCGTTTTAACATGACCAGTTTTGGAAATACATTATTTCGAGCCCCTTAAATTCGCAATTAGATCTCGTTGTAAACTAGAAAGTTGTTCTAGACACAGAGAGCTTTCCATCGATATATTATACACCTCAATCAGACCAATGAGTGAGTGATTTTATACGGATTTTTCAACAAACAGAACTTTATGCTTAGATCTAAGTCCGAAACCCGATGAACCCGACCCGATGAACCCGAAAACCGATTAGACCCAAAGTCCGAATCTCGAACTTTACTTAGGAAGGGTTTCGGGGCTTGTTTTGTCCACCCAAAACCCGATCGGGATGGGGGTTTTTCGGCCCGACCCGACCCGACCGATGCTCACCCCTAGTTTTTAGTAGAAAACAACTTTGAAAAGTTATAGCTTCCGTCCTACAAGCGTTTTGACGATTTACCCATACTTAGAGAACAAATTAAGATTTGACATCTAAATTAAAAACGTACTACTATTTCTTAGGAATCTAATCGTCTAAAATGCATATTTTTTGGATCAATGACCAATTTTATATGAATTTTACAAAAACAGTGCGCAAAACCCGTTTTAACATGACCAATTTTGGAAATACATTATTTCGAGCCCCTTAAAGTCGCAATTAGATCTCTTTGTAAACTAGAAAGTTGTTCTAGACACAGAGAGCTTTCCATCGATATATTATACACCTCAATCAGACCAATGAGTGAGTGATTTTATACGGATTTTTCAACAAACAGAACTTTATGCTTAGATCTAAGTCCGAAACCCGATGAACCCGACCCGATGAACCCGAAAACCGATTAGACCCAAAGTCCGAAACTCGAACTTTACTTAGGAAGGGTTTCGGAGCCTGTTTTGTCCACCCAAAACCCGATCCGGATGGGGGTTTTTCGGCCCGACCCGAGCCATGCTCACCCCTAGATTTTAGTAGAAAACAACTTTGAAAAGTTACAGCTTCCGTCCTACAAGCGTTTTGACGATTTACCCATACTTAGAGAACAAATTAAGATTTGACATCTAAATTAAAAACGTACTACTATTTCTTAGGAATCTAATCGTCTAAAATGCATATTTTTTGGATCAATGACCAATTTTATATGAATTTTACAAAAACAGTGCGCAAAACCCGTTTTAACATGACCAGTTTTGGAAATACATTATTTCGAGCCCCTTAAAGTCGCAATTAGATCTTGTTGTAAACTAGAAAGTTGTTCTAGACACAGAGAGCTTTCCATCGATATATTATACACCTCAATCAGACCAATGAGTGAGTGATTTTATACGGATTTTTCAACAAACAGAACTTTATGCTTAGATCTAAGTCCGAAACCCGATGAACCCGACCCGATGAACCCGAAAACCGATTAGACCCAAAGTCCGAAACTCGAACTTTACTTAGGAAGGGTTTCGGGGCCTGTTTTGTCCACCCAAAACCCGATCCGGATGGGGGTTTTTCGGCCCGACCCGACCCGAGCGATGCTCACCCCTAGTTTTTAGTAGAAAACAACTTTGAAAAGTTACAGCTTCCGTCCTACAAGCGTTTTGACGATTTACCCATACTTAGAGAACAAATTAAGATTTGACATCTAAATTAAAAACGTACTACTATTTCTTAGGAATCTAATCGTATAAAATGCATATTTTTTGGATCAATGAAAAATTTTATATGAATTTTACAAAAACAGTGCGCAAAACCCGTTTTAACATGACCAGTTTTGGAAATACATTATTTCGAGCCCCTTAAAGTCGCAATTAGATCTCGTTGTAAACTAGAAAGTTGTTCTAGACATAGAGAGCTTTCCATCGATATATTATACACCTCAATCAGACCAATGAGTGAGTGATTTTATACGGATTTTTCAACAAACAGAACTTTATGCTTAGATCTAAGTCCGAAACCCGATGAACCCGACCCGATGAACCCGAAAACCGATTAGACCCAAAGTCCGAAACTCGAACTTTACTTAGGAAGGGTTTCGGGGCCTGTTTTGTCCACCCAAAACCCGATCGGGATGGGGGTTTTTCGGCCCGACCCGACCCGACCGATGCTCACCCCTAGTTTTTAGTAGAAAACAACTATGAAAAGTTACAGCTTCCGTCCTACAAGCGTTTTGACGATTTACCCATACTTAGAGAACAAATTAAGATTTGACATCTAAATTAAAAACGTACTACTATTTCTTAGGAATCTAATCGTCTAAAATGCATATTTTTTGGATCAATGACCAATTTTATATGAATTTTACAAAAACAGTGCGCAAAACCCGTTTTAACATGACCAGTTTTGGAAATACATTATTTCGAGCCCCTTAAAGTCGCAATTAGATCTCGTTGTAAACTAGAAAGTTGTTCTAGACACAGATAGCTTTCCATCGATATATTATACACCTCAATCAGACCAATGAGTGAGTGATTTTATACGGATTTTTCAACAAACAGAACTTTATGCTTAGATCTAAGTCCGAAACCCGATGAACCCGACCCGATGAACCCGAAAACCGATTAGACCCAAAGTCCGAAACTCGAACTTTACTTAGGAATGGTTTCGGAGCCTGTTTTGTCCACCCAAAACCCGATCCGGATGGGGGGTTTTCGGCCCGACCCGAGCGATGCTCACCCCTAGATTTTAGTAGAAAACAACTTTGAAAAGTTACAGCTTCCGTCCTACAAGCGTTTTGACGATTTACCCATACTTAGAGAACAAATTAAGATTTGACATTTAAATTAAAAACGTACTACTATTTCTTAGGAATCTAATCGTCTAAAATGCATATTTTTTGGATCAATGACCAATTTTATATGAATTTTACAAAAACAGTGCGCAAAACCCGTTTTAACATGACCAGTTTTGGAAATACATTATTTCGAGCCCCTTAAAGTCGCAATTAGATCTCGTTGTAAACTAGAAAGTTGTTCTAGACACAGAGAGCTTTCCATCGATATATTATACACCTCAATCAGACCAATGAGTGAGTGATTTTATACGGATTTTTCAACAAACAGAACTTTATGCTTAGAT
The DNA here is from genome assembly GCA_033807775.1 of Saussurea involucrata. NCBI lineage: Eukaryota > Viridiplantae > Streptophyta > Magnoliopsida > Asterales > Asteraceae > Saussurea > Saussurea involucrata. The sequence goes on from CM066315.1 coordinate 149,924,450, forward strand.
CTAAGTCCGAAACCCGATGAACCCGACCCGATGAACCCGAAAACCGATTAGACCCAAAGTCCGAAACTCGAACTTTACTTAGGAAGGGTTTCGGAGCCTGTTTTGTCCACCCAAAACCCGATCCGGATGGGGGTTTTTCGGCCCGACCCGAGCGATGCTCACCCCTAGATTTTAGTAGAAAACAACTTTGAAAAGTTACAGCTTCCGTCCTACAAGCGTTTTGACGATTTACCCATACTTAGAGAACAAATTAAGATTTGACATCTAAATTAAAAACGTACTACTATTTCTTAGGAATCTAATCGTCTAAAATGCATATTTTTTGGATCAATGACCAATTTTATATGAATTTTACAAAAACAGTGCGCAAAACCCGTTTTAACATGACCAGTTTTGGAAATACATTATTTCGAGCCCCTTAAATTCGCAATTAGATCTCGTTGTAAACTAGAAAGTTGTTCTAGACACAGAGAGCTTTCCATCGATATATTATACACCTCAATCAGACCAATGAGTGAGTGATTTTATACGGATTTTTCAACAAACAGAACTTTATGCTTAGATCTAAGTCCGAAACCCGATGAACCCGACCCGATGAACCCGAAAACCGATTAGACCCAAAGTACGAATCTCGAACTTTACTTAGGAAGGGTTTCGGGGCCTGTTTTGTCCACCCAAAACCCGATCGGGATGGGGGTTTTTCGGCCCGACCCGAGCGATGCTCACCCCTAGTTTTTAGTAGAAAACAACTTTGAAAAGTTACAGCTTCCGTCCTACAAGCGTTTTGACGATTTACCCATACTTAGAGAACAAATTAAGATTTGACATCTAAATTAAAAACGTACTACTATTTCTTAGGAATCTAATCGTCTAAAATGCATATTTTTTGGATCAATGACCAATTTTATATGAATTTTACAAAAACAGTGCGCAAAACCCGTTTTAACATGACCAGTTTTGGAAATACATTATTTCGAGCCCCTTAAATTCGCAATTAGATCTCGTTGTAAACTAGAAAGTTGTTCTAGACACAGAGAGCTTTCCATCGATATATTATACACCTCAATCAGACCAATGAGTGAGTGATTTTATACGGATTTTTCAACAAACAGAACTTTATGCTTAGATCTAAGTCCGAAACCCGATGAACCCGACCCGATGAACCCGAAAACCGATTAGACCCAAAGTACGAATCTCGAACTTTACTTAGGAAGGGTTTCGGGGCCTGTTTTGTCCACCCAAAACCCGATCGGGATGGGGGTTTTTCGGCCCGACCCGACCCGACCGATGCTCACCCCTAGTTTTTAGTAGAAAACAACTTTGAAAAGTTACAGCTTCCGTCCTACAAGCGTTTTGACGATTTACCCATACTTAGAGAACAAATTAAGATTTGACATCTAAATTAAAAACGTACTACTATTTCTTAGGAATCTAATCGTCTAAAATGCATATTTTTTGGATCAATGACCAATTTTATATGAATTTTACAAAAACAGTGCGCAAAACCCGTTTTAACATGACCAATTTTGGAAATACATTATTTCGAGCCCCTTAAAGTCGCAATTAGATCTCGTTGTAAACTAGAAAGTTGTTCTAGACACAGAGAGCTTTCCATCGATATATTATACACCTCAATCAGACCAATGAGTGAGTGATTTTATACGGATTTTTCAACAAACAGAACTTTATGCTTAGATCTAAGTCCGAAACCCGATGAACCCGACCCGATGAACCCGAAAACCGATTAGACCCAAAGTCCGAAACTCGAACTTTACTTAGGAAGGGTTTCGGAGCCTGTTTTGTCCACCCAAAACCCGATCCGGATGGGGGTTTTTCGGCCCGACCCGAGCGATGCTCACCCCTAGATTTTAGTAGAAAACAACTTTGAAAAGTTACAGCTTCCGTCCTACAAGCGTTTTGACGATTTACCCATACTTAGAGAACAAATTAAGATTTGACATCTAAATTAAAAACGTACTACTATTTCTTAGGAATCTAATCGTCTAAAATGCATATTTTTTGGATCAATGACCAATTTTATATGAATTTTACAAAAACAGTGCGCAAAACCCGTTTTAACATGACCAGTTTTGGAAATACATTATTTCGAGCCCCTTAAAGTCGCAATTAGATCTTGTTGTAAACTAGAAAGTTGTTCTAGACACAGAGAGCTTTCCATCGATATATTATACACCTCAATCAGACCAATGAGTGAGTGATTTTATACGGATTTTTCAACAAACAGAACTTTATGCTTAGATCTAAGTACGAAACCCGATGAACCCGACCCGATGAACCCGAAAACCGATTAGACCCAAAGTCCGAAACTCGAACTTTACTTAGGAAGGGTTTCGGGGCCTGTTTTGTCCACCCAAAACCCGATCCGGATGGGGGTTTTTCGGCCCGACCCGATCCGAGCGATGCTCACCCCTAGTTTTTAGTAGAAAACACCTTTGAAAAGTTACAGCTTCCGTCCTACAAGCGTTTTGACGATTTACCCATACTTAGAGAACAAATTAAGATTTGACATCTAAATTAAAAACGTACTACTATTACTTAGGAATCTAATCGTCTAAAATGCATATTTTTTGGATCAATGACCAATTTTATATGAATTTTACAAAAACAGTGCGCAAAACCCGTTTTAACATGACCAGTTTTGGAAATACATTATTTCGAGCCCCTTAAAGTCGCAATTAGATCTCGTTGTAAACTAGATAGTTGTTCTAGACACAGAGAGCTTTCCATCGATATATTATACACCTCAATCAGACCAATGAGTGAGTGATTTTATACGGATTTTTCAACAAACAGAACTTTATGCTTAGATCTAAGTCCGAAACCCGATGAACCCGACCCGATGAACCCGAAAACCGATTAGACCCAAAGTCCGAATCTCGAACTTTACTTAGGAAGGGTTTCGGGGCCTGTTTTGTCCACCCAAAACCCGATCGGGATGGAGGTTTTTCGGCCCGACCCGACCCGACCGATGCTCACCCCTAGTTTTTAGTAGAAAACAACTTTGAAAAGTTACAGCTTCCGTCCTACAAGCGTTTTGACGATTTACCCATACTTAGAGAACAAATTAAGATTTGACATCTAAATTAAAAACGTACTACTATTTCTTAGGAATCTAATCGTCTAAAATGCATATTTTTTGGATCAATGACCAATTTTATATGAATTTTACAAAAACAGTGCGCAAAACCCGTTTTAACACGACCAGTTTTGGAAATACATTATTTCGAGCCCCTTAAAGTCGCAATTAGATCTCGTTGTAAACTAGAAAGTTGTTCTAGACACAGAGAGCTTTCCATCGATATATTATACACCTCAATCTGACCAATGAGTGAGTGATTTTATACGGATTTTTCTAGAAACAGAACTTTATGTTTAGATCTAAGTCCGAAACCCGATGAACCCGACCCGATGAACCCGAAAACCGATTAGACCCAAAGTCCGAAACTCGAACTTTACTTAGGAAGGGTTTCGGAGCCTGTTTTGTCCACCCAAAACCCGATCCGGATGGGGGTTTTTCGGCCCGACCCGAGCGATGCTCACCCCTAGATTTTAGTAGAAAACAACTTTGAAAAGTTACAGCTTCCGTCCTACAAGCGTTTTGACGATTTACCCATACTTAGAGAACAAATTAAGATTTGACATCTAAATTAAAAACGTACTACTATTTCTTAGGAATCTAATCGTCTAAAATGCATATTTTTTGGATCAATGACCAATTTTATATGAATTTTACAAAAACAGTGCGCAAAACCCGTTTTAACATGACCAGTTTTGGAAATACATTATTTCGAGCCCCTTAAAGTCGCAATTAGATCTCGTTGTAAACTAGAAAGTTGTTCTAGACACAGAGAGCTTTCCATCGATATATTATACACCTCAATCAGACCAATGAGTGAGTGATTTTATACGGATTTTTCAACAAACAGAACTTTATGCTTAGATCTAAGTCCGAAACCCGATGAACCCGACCCGATGAACCCGAAAATCGATTAGACCCAAAGTCCGAAACTCGAACTTTACTTAGGAAGGGTTTCGGGGCCTGTTTTGTCCACCCAAAACCCGATCCGGATGGGGGTTTTTCGGCCCGACCCGACCCGAGCGATGCTTTCCCCTAGTTTTTAGTAGAAAACAACTTTGAAAAGTTACAGCTTCCGTCCTACAAGCGTTTTGACGATTTACCCATACTTAGAGAACAAATTAAGATTTGACATCTAAATTAAAAACGTACTACTATTTCTTAGGAATCTAATCGTCTAAAATGCATATTTTTTGGATCAATGACCAATTTTATATGAATTTTACAAAAACAGTGCGCAAAACCCGTTTTAACATGACCAGTTTTGGAAATACATTATTTCGAGCCCCTTAAAGTCGCAATTAGATCTCGTTGTAAACTAGAAAGTTGTTCTAGACACAGAGAGCTTTCCATCGATATATTATACACCTCAATCAGACCAATGAGTGAGTGATTTTATACGGATTTTTCAACAAACAGAACTTTATGCTTAGATCTAAGTCCGAAACCCGATGAACCCGACCCGATGAACCCGAAAATCGATTAGACCCAAAGTCCGAAACTCGAACTTTACTTAGGAAGGGTTTCGGGGCCTGTTTTGTCCACCCAAAACCCGATCCGGATGGGGGTTTTTCGGCCCGACCCGACCCGAGCGATGCTTACCCCTAGTTTTTAGTAGAAAACAACTTTGAAAAGTTACAGCTTCCGTCCTACAAGCGTTTTGACGATTTACCCATACTTAGAGAACAAATTAAGATTTGACATCTAAATTAAAAACGTACTACTATTTCTTAGGAATCTAATCGTGTAAAATGCATGTTTTTTGGATCAATGACCAATTTTATATGAATTTTACAAAAACAGTGCGCAAAACCCGTTTTAACATGACCAGTTTTGGAAATACATTATTTCGAGCCCCTTAAAGTCGCAATTAGATCTCGTTGTAAACTAGAAAGTTGTTCTAGACACAGAGAGCTTTCCATCGATATACTATACACCTCAATCAGACCAATGAGTGAGTGATTTTATACGGATTTTTCAACAAACAGAACTTTATGCTTAGATCTAAGTACGAAACCCGATGAACCCGACCCGATGAACCCGAAAACCGATAAGACCCAAAGTCTGAAACTCGAACTTTACTTAGGAAGGGTTTCGGGGCCTGTTTTGTCCACCCAAAACCCGATCCGGATGGGGGTTTTTCGGCCCGACCCAACCCGAGCGATGCTCACCCCTAGTTTTTAGTAGAAAACAACTTTGAAAAGTTACAGCTTCCGTCCTACAAGCGTTTTGACGATTTACCCATACTTAGAGAACAAATTAAGATTTGACATCTAAATTAAAAACGTACTACTATTTCTTAGGAATCTAATCGTCTAAAATGCATATTTTTTGGATCAATGACCAATTTTATATGAATTTTTCAAAAACAGTGCGCAAAACCCGTTTTAACATGACCAGTTTTGGAAATACATTATTTCGAGCCCCTTAAAGTCGCAATTAGATCTCGTTGTAAACTAGAAAGTTGTTCTAGACACAGAGAGCTTTCCATCGATATATTATACACCTCAATCAGACCAATGAGTGAGTGATTTTATACGGATTTTTCAACAAACAGAACTTTATGCTTAGATCTAAGTCTGAAACCCGATGAACCCGACCCGATGAACCCGAAAACCGATTAGACCCAAAGTCCGAAACTCGAACTTTACTTAGGAAGGGTTTCGGGGCCTGTTTTGTCCACCCAAAACCCGATCGGGATGGGGGTTTTTCGGCCCGACCCGACCCGACCGATGCTCACCCCTAGTTTTTAGTAGAAAACAACTTTGAAAAGTTACAGCTTCCGTCCTACAAGCGTTTTGACGATTCACCATACTTAGAGAACAAATTAAGATTTGACATCTAAATTAAAAACGTACTACTATTTCTTAGGAATCTAATCGTCTAAAATGCATATTTTTTGGATCAATGACCAATTTTATATGAATTTTACAAAAACAGTGCGCAAAACCCGTTTTAACATGACCAGTTTTGGAAATACATTATTTCGAGCCCCTTAAAGTCGCAATTAGATCTCGTTGTAAACTAGAAAGTTGTTCTAGACACAGAGAGCTTTCCATCGATATATTATACACCTCAATCAGACCAATGAGTGAGTGATTTTATACGGATTTTTCAACAAACAGAACTTTATGCTTAGATCTAAGTCCGAAACCCGATGAACCCGACCCGATGAACCCGAAAACCGATTAGACCCAAAGTCCGAATCTCGAACTTTACTTAGGAAGGGTTTCGGGGCCTGTTTTGTCCACCCAAAACCCAATCGGGATGGGGGTTTTTCGGCCCGACCCGACCCGACCGATGCTCACCCCTAGTTTTTAGTAGAAAACAACTTTGAAAAGTTACAGCTTCCGTCCTACAAGCGTTTTGACGATTTACCCATACTTAGAGAACAAATTAAGATTTGACATCTAAATTAAAAACGTACTACTATTTCTTAGGAATCTAATCGTCTAAAATGCATATTTTTTGGATCAATGACCAATTTTATATGAATTTTACAAAAACAGTTCGCAAAACCCGTTTTAACATGACCAGTTTTGGAAATACATTATTTCGAGCCCCTTAAAGTCGCAATTAGATCTCGTTGTAAACTAGAAAGTTGTTCTAGACACAGAGAGCTTTCCATCGATATATTATACACCTCAATCAGACCAATGAGTGAGTGATTTTATACGGATTTTTCAACAAACAGAACTTTATGCTTAGATCTAAGTCCGAAACCCGATGAACCCGACCCGATGAACCCGAAAACCGATTAGACCCAAAGTCCGAAACTCGAACTTTACTTAGGAAGGGTTTCGGGGCCTGTTTTGTCCACCCAAAACCCGATCCGGATGGGGGTTTTTCGGCCCGACCCGATCCGAGCGATGCTCACCCCTAGTTTTTAGTAGAAAACAACTTTGAAAAGTTACAGCTTCCGTCCTACAAGCGTTTTGACGATTTACCCATACTTAGAGAACAAATTAAGATTTGACATCTAAATTAAAAACGTACTAGTATTTCTTAGGAATCTAATCGTCTAAAATGCATGTTTTTTGGATCAATGACCAATTTTATATGAATTTTACAAAAACAGTGCGCAAAACCCGTTTTAACATGACCAGTTTTGGAAATAGATTATTTCGAGCCCCTTATAGTCGCAATTAGATCTCGTTGTAAACTAGAAGGTTGTTCTAGACACAGAGAGCTTTCCATCGATATATTATACACCTCAATCAGACCAATGAGTGAGTGATTTTATACGGATTTTTCAACAAACAGAACTTTATGCTTAGATCTAAGTCCGAAACCCGATGAACCCGACCCGATGAACCCGAAAACCGATTAGACCCAAAGTCCGAAACTCGAACTTTACTTAGGAAGGGTTTTGGGGCCTGTTTTGTCCACCCAAAACCCGATCGGGATGGGGGTTTTTCGGCCCGACCCGACCCGACCGATGCTCACCCCTAGTTTTTAGTAGAAAACAACTTTGAAAAGTTACAGCTTTCGTCCTACAAGCGTTTTGACGATTTACCCATACTTAGAGAACAAATTAAGATTTGACATCTAAATTAAAAACGTACTACTATTTCTTAGGAATCTAATCGTCTAAAATGAATATTTTTTGGATCAATGACCAATTTTATATGAATTTTACAAAAACAGTGCGCAAAACCCGTTTTAACATGACCAGTTTTGGAAATACATTATTTCGAGCCCCTTAAAGTCGCAATTAGATCTCGTTGTAAACTAGAAAGTTGTTCTAGACACAGAGAGCTTTCCATCGATATATTATACACCTCAATCAGACCAATGAGTGAGTGATTTTATACGGATTTTTCAACAAACAGAACTTTATGCTTAGATCTAAGTCCGAAACCCGATGAACCCGAAAACCGATTAGACCCAAAGTCCGAAACTCGAACTTTACTTAGGAAGGGTTTCGGGGCCTGTTTTGTCCACCCAAAACCCGATCGGGATGTAGGTTTTTCGGCCCGACCCGACCCGACCGATGCTCACCCCTAGTTTTTAGTAGAAAACAACTTTGAAAAGTTACAGCTTTCGTCCTACAAGCGTTTTGACGATTTACCCATACTTAGAGAACAAATTAAGATTTGACATCTAAATTAAAAACGTACTACTATTTCTTAGGAATCTAATCGTCTAAAATGCATATTTTTTGGATCAATGACCAATTTTATATGAATTTTACAAAAACAGTGCGCAAAACCCGTTTTAACATGACCAGTTTTGGAAATACATTATTTCGAGCCCCTTAAAGTCGCAATTAGATCTCGTTGTAAACTAGAAAGTTGTTCTAGACACAGAGAGCTTTCCATCGATATATTATACACCTCAATCAGACTGTTAGGGCAAGTTTTATGGTTGATTTAAATAGTCCATAGTGAACGGGCCGTGGGCTTGTTAACCACGGGCCCGTTCTATATAATGTTGATTTAACCTAAGAAAAAGGTTAATCATCTCTTTGCTTTCCTGATCATATTGTAAACACTCTGATTGAAAGCTTAATACAGGGATGACCAGTTGAAATCATTATTCTTAATTGCTTACTATTTCGATTTCATCATTGTTGCACGGATCTGGATCCTACAATTGGTATCAGAGCAAACGGACGGATTGATTCTAAGGTTTGAATTCATAAAATTCTGGTTAGGTTGACTTTCACTCGTCTGATTTCTTTCTTGAATTCTTGACTTTTGATTCAATCAAAATCAATTGTTTTTGCTTATTGGGATGTGTTAGCATTATCATTATAAGAGTTTCTGCAAAATTTCACATGCTAATTCGTTCGTTTGATTGGTCAATTTTGCAAATCAAGTTCAAATTTTTTGGTTATGTTCTTACTCAAAAAATCCGATTTTTGATACCAAAAGTGTTGGTTTTGCTCTAAAATCGATTGGGTTAGTGTTGTTCTGTGCTTGGGATTGTTTCTAACCTTTCACGAACGCATTAGAGTAACCCTAGTTGAATTTCGATCGTTTTTGAGAAAACAGCCGCAGTGTCCGGACACAACAGCCGCGTTTTCCGGACAGATCGAGGTGTCCGGACGTTTGTGGTTTCATCCGGACAAGTCAGTTATCCGGGTAAGTCAATCATCCGGGTAAGTCAATCATCCGGGTAAGTCAATCATCCGGGTAAGTGTCACAAATACCTATTTTTTCCGGGTAATCTAGTTCCGGACAACTCAAAGTTTCCGGAATTCGTTTTATCCGGAAACTCTCTTTACCCGGAATCATCGAAGTATCCAGACACATCATTCTTTCCGGAAACTTCCAAGTATCCGGAAACTCCTTAAGTATCCGGACTTTATTATATCCGGTAAAGTCTAGCTTATCCGGTTATTCCATCCGGTATCTTTAGAGCATCCGGTAACCTTGGTTATCCGGACAACTCAAGATATCCGGACAACTCTGAATTATTGAACTATTTTTCGTAAATCTAGTCCAGATACTTCCTGATCAGACCCTTACTTGGATTTCTATCCAGTAAGACCACTGTAGTCCAGTTTAGAACCTGCGTTAGGATATCACTCTTAGAATTTTGCGTTAGGTTCTCATTTCGAATCAATATACCCGTCTGACGATCACTCCGTTGCAACCAAAGATGTCTGCCTCTCGTGACGCTCTCGCCATTGGTACCGACACCAAGCCTCCATGCCTATACCCAAACGAGTACAGTCAATGGCGCGACAGATTCATGATTTTCATTGAATCAAAGGACAACTATGAATTCATCAAGCAAGCTCTTGAAGAAGGTCCTATCGCGCCACCAATGAAGGAAATTGCAGCCGCTGAAGGTGTAAAACCCAAGAAAGAGAGAAAAGTCTTTTGCCGAAATGACAGAGTTTGAAAGAGGAAGGATTGAAGGGGAGAAACAGGCTAAGAGATATCTGGTGCAAGCTCTTCCCAACTCGACCTACACTGCCATCGACAGCTACAAAGACACGGCTAAAGGCATGTGGGACCAGGTAGCCAAAATGATGCGTGGGAGTGCAGTTGGAAACCAGCTGAAGATCAATACTGCTATAACCAAGTTCGATGGTTTCAAGCAGCGTCCTGGCGAGACTCTTACTCAGGCATATGAACGTTTCTGCTCTCTACTTAATGAGCTGAACAAGAATGGGATAGTTCGGTCTAACACAGAAAATGCTCTCAAGTTTCTCAACAACCTCTTACCCGAATGGAAAGTTTATGCCTCCCATGTCAGGCATAACAACCTGATTGAAAGAATCGGCATAAATGAACTCTACGAGACACTTCTTCAAGATGAAGATGAAGTGAATGAGCTACTTGCCGAGAAGAAGACTGAACCCAAGACTGTAGCTGATCCTATTGCTCTTATTTCCTCCAACATGGGAAGACCTTCGAGCCGACACACCGAGCGGGCTCAAAAGCATAATTCTTCTGATTCTGAACCGGAAGAGAAGAAAGATGAAGATTCTGATAGTGAAGTAAACGACTTCATGAAAGCTATTGCCCTCCTGACAAAGACCTTCAAGCAACAACAGTTTTACAAGAAACCAACGTCTAATGGTCAGCGCTATTCCACTTCTGCCAACAAGCGTCATGACTACAAAGACAAATATGAAGGTAAGAAGAAGGTTGAAGAGCAAGATCAGACTGAGAAGAAGGACAAGACTGAGAAAGTAGATCGCAAGAAGAGAGATGAGCCCATGAAATGCTACAATTGCGGGAAACTTGGTCACTTTGCCAAAGATTGCCGCCAGCCTACAGTGAAGAATGTCCACTACTACGAGGCCAAGCTAGCCTTAGCAAAACAAAAGGCGACTGGAGAAGCAATGTTTGCTGAGGATGATTACTGGATGCAAAGATCTGACAATGAAGATGAAGATGAAGTTGCCAATGCTTTCATGGGATATCATTCCTCCCCTGATGAGGAAACCGCAACTGCACATGCAAATCAGGTATGTGAATCCTGTCAACCAGATTTTCTGAATGCTATGCAATCATTTTATGGTCAGGCAGAATCCTTTAAGGCCACTTCTTCAGAACAAAAGCTTGAAATTAAAGTTCTAACAGAAAAGCTTTTTGCTCAAAGAAAGTTAAATGAAAATCTAAATGAAAAATGCAAAAATCTTTCATTAGAACCCAAGGACTTAAGGGCCAAATTGTCTGATCTCCAGACTAAGTTTGATCAATGTCTGAATGAGAACGAAGAAACTGTTTACCAATGTTCTTTTCTTCAAATTCAGCACAAGGAGTTTGTTGCGAAAATTCTTGATCTTGAAACCAAGCTTCACAAAAGGGGACAAACTGATCAAACCATTTTTTTAAATAAACCAAAAGAGTTCACTTATTTCAACAAGGCATGGGGAATTGGATACGACAACCCTCATTACTTACAAAAGGGAAGATATAAGGTTCCAATTCTCTATGACTTTGCCTGTTATGGTTTATCTACAAAGTACCCGGAGTACAAAATCAAGTGGACTGGTCCCCTAGAACCTGAAAAGGAAGAGGAAACTGAGGAATATAAGCGTAAACACAAACCAGGAATCCAACTTCCGTTTTGCTATGAACCTTTGAACTATTCCTACCAAAAGAACAAGCAGTATCTTTCAAATGACTACTTCGACAGCTATAAGGTTGCTCCGCCCAAGGATTCCTCCAAGAAGGATGAGGACCAAGGAACCGTGACCCAGACTGAGACGGATGAGTATAAACTCTATGTTCCCCCTCTCATCTTGGAAGCCAAAATAGTCGAGTTGGAGGAATCATTGGCAAAAGAAAGGTCTGATTTTCAAAAGGAAAAATAAGCTTTACTTTCAAAACTTGAGAATCATCAACCGGTCAAAACCGGAGCTGTGTCTGATGAAGGACAAGAGATTCTTCGGTCTGAAATCAATCGACTCACATCACAACTGTCTGCTTTGGCAACAGAAGTGATGCAAGAGAAAGTGAGTAATGGTCAGCTTCAAGAGCAGATTGACCAACTCCAAATTGAAAAGCAGATTTCACCCGAACTTTCTTCACATTCATCCGATACGTCTTCGTGTAAAGTGTTTTTAGGCAAGATCTCTACTTCACAAAACGGTCAGGATTCTCAAGACGAGAGTGTGTTAAGGAATTTGAACTCTGATTTTTCAAACGTTTCCGCACCAAATTCCTCAAAGCACACAAGCACAGCGTGTTCCTCGCCTTCCTCAACCGATCCAAGTCTCGGCATTCCTGGTGTGAATTTTTCTGAATTCATGAACTCAGAAGGTGATGATGAGGGAGAGTTCGATTCGTTCCCTTTCGACAAATCTCTTCCAAGTCACACAGATTTTCTAACCTCGGTTGTAAATCATAAGGTCAATTTTGAAAAGGGAGCTTACTCAAACTCACAAGCCCCAACTGTGATCAAGATTTTAAAATCTAAACCTGTTTCCCAAAACACGTCACAACCAAGGCAAAAGACTGAACAAGTTCCCATTAAATCTCCAACTCCTTCAAAAGTCACTGATCAATCTGTCACTGCTGTTTCAGATAAAAATGGTCAAGCTAAACAAGAAACACCAAAGTGGCTAAAGGAGGATTCTGTCAAGAAGGATGCATCAAAGTCATTTCCCCGTACTTTCCATTCTAGAATAAACAAAGACAATAGTGATTGGAATCATCAGTACTATTTTGAAGTTTCTTTTCCTATTAAAGTGAATTCTCTTCCACAATTGGCTCGATTATTGCATGATTGCTTGTGTTGTTCAAATTGTGGTTGGAATGATTCTGAAGCTAGTTTGGAAAAAGTAGTGTCTTTTCCCGTTAATTTGAACTCTCTTCAACACTTGATTCATCTATCGCATGATTGTCTTTGCTGTTCTCATTGTGGTGGGAATGATTTTTATGATATTTTGAAAAATGACTGGTATGCACCATTTTCTGTACATACTTTGTATGAGAAACGCAGACCCCGTAATAACAAGAAGCATCCATCTCATAAACGGGGTAATCAATCACCGGTGAAACCACGGCAGGAGACCAGACACATTCCTAGATGGATTGCTCCTACCAAGGTTAAACCGGCTCCTAAAAGGCAACCTGGCACAAAACATGTTCCTCCCAAAGGTGTACAATCTGCACCTAAGAGGCGACAAACGCAAAAATCAGTTCCCCCGAAAGGTGTAAATTCTTCACCTAACGGGAAAGCTGTGCCAAAACAGGTTTCCTCAAAGGGAGCCACTCCTAACCCTCCAGGACCCAAACAAATTTGGGTACCTAAACGTCTCTAATCTTGTTTTGCAGGACGGTCATGTGTGGTACTTAGATTCAGGATGCTCCAAGCACATGACCGGAAGGAGGGAGCTTCTCACAAACTACAAAGAAGAATATCAAGGAGACGTGAGATTTGGCAACAACGAGCGTTCGCCGATTGTGGGCTACGGCGACATCATACATGATAAGATCACCATCAAGAAGGTGTCACACGTCCAAGGATTGGGCCACAATTTATTCAGCATAGGCCAATTCTGCGACAAAGATCTCGAGGTCAGCTTCAAAAAGACAAGGTGTAGAATCCTCAACGACGACGGTGAGATACTACTAGTTGGACATCGCAAGACCAACCTCTACACCATTGACCTCTCAGCCCTCTCAATTGATAACCTTGTCTGCCTTCTGTCAAAAGCCTCTTCCGACCAAGCCTGGATCTGGCATCGACGACTTTCGCACCTCAACTTCAGGAGCATCAATCAGCTGGTGCTAGGCAGACATGTTAGAGGCATGCCCACCCTTCAATTCGTAAAGGATCATCTGTGCGGGGCATGCGAGAAGGGAAAGATGAAGCGTGCATCCCATCCACCGAAGGACACTCCCAGCACCTCTCGGACCCTCGAACTCCTTCACATGGATTTGTGTGGTCCGATGCGTGTGTCGAGCATCAACAAGCGCAAGTATGTTCTGGTAATAGTAGACGATTACTCACGTTACACCTGGGTGATGTTTCTCCGCTCAAAGGATGAAACCCCTGAGATCATCATCGAGCATCTCAAGACGGTCCAATTGAACAAGCGTCAACAAGTTCAGTCCATCAGAACCGACAATGGGACGGAATTCAAGAATTCCAAGGTGGACGGTTATCTCTCCTCTGTAGGGATTTCGCACAACTTTTCTGCCGCACGCACTCCTCAGCAAAATGGTGTGGTGGAAAGGCGTAATCGTACCTTGGTCGAAGCGGCGCGCACAATGCTTTCCCAAGCTAATCTACCGCTGTATCTTTGGGCTGAAGCGGTGTCTACAGCCTGTTACACGCAAAATCGCACGATTCTGTACAAGCGATTCAACAAGACGCCCTACGAGATCATGAATCATCACGTTCCCACCATCGGCTACTTTCATGCGTTCGGATGCACGTGCTACGTACTGAACGACAAAGATGATCTCGGAAAACTGAGCCCCAAAGCGGATAAAGGAGTCTTCATCGGATACTCAATGCAGGCCAAGGCTTATCGCGTTTACAACACACGGACTAAATCCGTTGTTGAAAGCATAAACGTGACATTCGACGAAGCCGCAGATTTGGCTTCTGAACATCACAGTTCAGAACCCGGTTTAACTGGTGTGTTAGCTTCCGGACCTTCTAGTTCGGGATCTACACAAATGACAGTAAATCCATATCATGCATCTTCATCGAATTCAAATCATTCTGATTTAGATTTATTGTTTGAGCATTTTTATGATGACCTATTTACTGCTTCCCCATCTGTCACAGCTATTCCTAGGCTTGAAGCTGCTCGTCTTGAAGACTTGGACAACTCATCTGGTCCACACTCGCCTTCTAACACCTTGGAGACAGAACAGCCATCATCCCCTGCTTCACCTGATCCTGTGATTCCCCCGGAGGACCCAAACCCAATCACGGAAATCGCTCCTATCGATTCGTCTTCCTCGACATCCGACGATCAACTTCTGAATTCCTTGGAACCAGCAGTTGTGCCACCATTGGCGAATCCTCCCCCACCTCCTCCGAGAACTCAACCTGCTACTCTCGAAGCTGTACAAGACCTCCCATCCGGTTCGTATGTGGATCCGGACTCGTCCCATTCCACCTAGCAGCCGCTTCCACACACCACTAAATGGACGAAGGCACATCCTCTGCATCAAATCATCGGTGATCCCTCTACACCTGTTCGTACGCGAGGCGCTTCCGCTAACTTCTGTCTCTTCTCCGGCTTCTTAAGCAAGATAGAGCCAACAACCGTACGTGAGGCACTTGAAGATTCGGACTGGATAATTGCCATGCAAGAAGAGTTCAATCAATTCGAAGCTCTAAAAGTGTGGCGATTGGTTCCACGTCCAAAACACAAGACGGTGATCGGCACCAAGTGGATCTTCAAGAACAAGAAGGACGAAGACGGCATTGTTATCCGCAACAAGGCGCGACTTGTGGCAAAGGGATATCGTCAGCAAGAGGGGATAGACTTTGATGAGACCTACGCTCCGGTAGCGCGAATCGAAGCAATCCGTATGTTTCTAGCCTATGTTGCGCACAAGAACTTCACAGTCTTCCAGATGGATGTGAAGACGGCCTTTTTATACGGCGAACTCGCAGAAGAAGTTTATGTGTCGTAGCCCGACGGTTTTGTGGACGATTCGAAGCCTGACCATGTCTACATTTTAGATAAAGCACTATATGGTCTAAAACAGGCCCCGCGAGCTTGGTACAATACTCTCTCTAAGTTCTTACTAGAGAAAGGCTTCACACGAGGTACAATTGACTCTACTCTTTTTATTAAGAATGAGGCAGGTCATATCGTCTTGGCTCAGGTATATGTTGATGACATAATTTTCGGTTCTACCAATCCTCTATATGCCAAGAACTTTGCCAAACTAATGGGAAGATATTTTAAAATGAGTATGCTTTGTGAGATGAATTTTTTCCTTGGTCTACAAGTTAAACAACTTTCGACCGGAATATTCATTAACCAGTCCAAATATATTCGGGATATTCTTCGGAAATTCCAATTGGACCAGGCCTCACCTATGAAAACTCTCATGGCAACGACTACAAAACTTCACGCCGATCCTAAGGGAACGGATGCGAATCAGAAGCTGTATAGAGGAATGATTGGCTCCTTAATGTATCTAACTGCCAGTAGACCGGATATCATGTTCTCGACTTTCCTGTGTGCCCGCTATCAATCCAACCCAAAAGAGTCCCACATGACTGCTGTTAAACGTATTTTTCGTTATTTACGTGGTACTGCTGATCTTGGCCTATGGTACCCGAAAGAGACAGGTTTTGGATTATCAGCCTATTCTGACGCCGATCACGCAGGATGCATGATGGATCGGAAGAGCACATCGGGGCACATTCAGTTCCTGGGAGATAGACTGGTAAGCTGGGCATCAAAGAAGCAGTAGTGCGTTTCAACGTCTACTGCCGAGGCGGAATATGTGGCCGCCGCAAGCTGTTGTTCCCAGGTCATCTGGATGAGGACACAACTCAAGGACTACGGTTTCTCGTATGTAAAGGTCCCGATCTACTGTGACTCGAAGAGTGCTATTGCTATCTCAAGCAACCCAGTTCAGCACACCAAGACGAAGCATATCGACGTTCGGTATCATTTCATTAAGGATCACGTCGAAAGAGGTACTGTCGAACTCTACTTCGTAAATACTGAGCATCAGTTAGCAGACCTGTTTACCAAAGCCTTGGACGAAAAGCGTTTTAAAACTCTGGTGTTCAAGCTAGGTATGCTAAACCGGAAAACTTAATCCATTTGTGTACCCTTGTAAAGTTCCATACCTCTACGAGCACCTGTTTACTCATCATCCGGTGTTAACACTCTGGACGGTCGAGCAAACACTTTCTCGCACTGGTATTCTACTTGCCTCGGTAACTCGGGTAGATTTAGTTTCTGTATTTATTAGGTAGTTTAGTCTGTTTTTCCTCTTTCTTCGTGTGTTTCTTTTATTACATAACGTCGTTTGTTTGTTATTTCCCGTTCTCTGTGCTTTCACCATTTGTTCATGTGTTCAGGGGGAGCACACTGCCATATCAGGTAAGTTTTCTAATCGGTTGAGGGGGAGCATCACACACAGTTTTTCTTAAACCATCCAAAAGTTTTTTTTGTGTGTGGGCACTCCCAAGTCCAACTTGGTCTACCCTTGAAGGGGAGCGACACAAAGTTTTCTATTCAACTCTCAAAACTTTGTGTGTCGGGTCCCTCACTTGCACTTTACTGCACATTTTGAGGGGGAGCAATGATTTCCCCTTCTCAGTTCGAAGGGGAGCCCTGACACCCCACCCTGCTCAGGTTGAGGGGGAGCGAGAGAATGATCCTTGGCAGAACAGGTTCCTGGAAACTCTACGGAAAATGCCTAATCAGGAGTATCCGGACTCTTCAAGTTGTCCGGACTCCTCTGTTTGTCCGGATAGTATCCGGATTGGACATATCCGGGTCGGTCCAAGTCCCCGGACACCATCCGGGTCCTATAAGCCACCCGGGTCCCTACTCCTTCATTTACCCGGACTTTTCGTGCAAAACCCTAAACCCCCTTCGCTATTCTCTCTCGCTCGGACTCTCCTCAATCGGACGATTCACACACGCTTTTCATTCCTAAATCAGGTATGTTGTTCGTGATTGCCTATCGATCAGTCTTATTCGAGTCTTGCTTCTCATTGCATCTCATTCAAACCACGGTTTGATCGAGCTCTATAAACCCGAACCCCAAACCTCGGGTCCACAGGATCTGTGGTTCCCTTGGCGTAAGATGGATAGGAAACGTCCAAAGGGTAGTCAATATTGGTATTTGGTCCACTTATTTGCACTTACACTGCTCTTTAATCCTCGATTTAGTCGATTTCTCAAAAAGGGGTTTCGTCCGGACACGTTCTTCGTATCCGGACACATTCAAAGTTTTTGATGATTTATCCGTATTCTCTCAAACAACCGGAAACCTAGTTGTCCGGAGACCTTAGGGTTTCCGGTAAGTTCAACTACCGGATAGGTTTGGAGTCCGGACACGAAACCTTTCTCCGGAAAACACAATTTCTCGGGAAACCCTGTCCGGGTAATTCAATTTTACCCGGACACCCGTATAATCATCCGGACACCTCTGTCATCCGGACAACTCATGTTGTCCGGACACTTCTTTTTGTCCGGGAAGTTCCCTGTTCTATTCTTGCCTGTTTTATCAAAATCCGTCCTCGATCTGTTTAGGATTGAGCCATCCACTGTCCAGGTACGCACCGCCAATTGTTATTGTTGATTCCGTCCCTAACAGAGTGCTATTTTGACAGATTTACACATGGCGGATCAACAAAACCCAGAAGCACAAATTCCTCAGGAGGAGGAAATTATAGACGAAGTAGCTGATGCTGCACTGGTCGACCCTGACCATGGCATTGAGCTAGAGGCGAACAACCACTACCTAGACCCGGTGCTTTTCAGACCAAACCCACAACATCAGGTCATACTCGACATTCTGATGCGCCATCACATTCATGCGGCCCTGACTCGCACCGCCGACGTTCCTTTGCTCTATGTTCTACAAGTCTGGCTGACGGCACAAGTCCGTACGATTGGCAACACTCAGACCATCACGGCCCAGATAGACAACCACCAGTTTACACTGACGCCCGATTCTTTCCGCCGGTTACTATCACTACCGTAAGCCACTGCGAACAACCATGAACGGTACGATCCTGCCGTAAACGACGCTACTCTATGCGCATAAATACGTGCTCTTGGATACAACTCCGACCTCCAACGGCCATCGGTCTTCAATCGCAAGTTCTTGGCGCCAATATGGTACACGCTCTTCACCATACTCAATCGATGCCTATCCGCCCGATGGAAAGGTATTGACCAATGTACAGGCGACTTCCTGCGCCTTGTTCACGCCGTGTGCTACAATCGCCACGTTGACTTCGCCATGATAATCTGGCGTGAACTTGTGACCACCATCAGACACATCGGCGGCACCAAACAGAAGAAGTTCCTTCCATATCCGCGATTCCTTTCGGTTGCCATTCGACAACACATGGATACCAATCCCGTCATTCCACGCCGACTCACACATCCGGTATGTCCCATCCGCCACCTTCAATTCATGGTGATCCGCAACCCATCCGATGCGATTGCCTCGCCCATTCCTGCCGCCCTATTGGCCTTAGCCGATCCCGCTGCACCAGGGGTAGTTTCTTACAGGGGAGAGTTAGGAAATCCCATGGTCCAGCCAGAGCCGGAGGGACCTGCCCAGGGACATAGACCCGAGAGACGTGAGGGTCCAAGAGTGAGAGGTGGAAGGGCCCGACAAGCAGGTGCTGTCGGGCGGGGAACGTTAGTTTTGAGAGGAAGGGGAACGAGCGTAGGTGGTGCAGTGGAATCGCAGCCCGGTTCCAGCTCAGCCCAGCCAGGTCCATCTTCGAGACCACGCTTACATCACTCCACCGAACCATATATAACCGAACCCCCCTCTCCCAGTACGCAAGTCGAAGACGTGGAATCCGACTCCACGGACTCCGATACCGATCGCATCATCCGCCTGTCGCAAATACCTCACGGTATCGGACCCAACCCTGAATTTTCCCCTGTCATTCCACTTGACTCTCCACCCACTGGAACCGATCCATTCTCTAGGACATCTGAGGGAGATTTAGGTGGTGAGTTACATCATGTGAGAAGGAGAGAACTGTGTTCAAAGTTGAACCAGGAAAGATTGAGCCGTAAAGATAACGAGGCTCAAGCGCGACCCACACTGAGTGATATCCGGGTAGCCACATCTGCTATCTCGTCTCATCCGTTGGGACGGGGTATTGAAGAAGCCTCCGTGGACCCAGCGGAGCAATTGCACACCCTCCATAGCCACTCATCCGCCTCAAAACAGGTGGATGTTTCAATATTACACGGGGAACAAGCACAGCTTCCACCGGCCTCTCATTTGGAGAGTGTTGGTGTTGAAATAAGAGACCAGCAGCCCCCGGTCTCGCCTTCTTTGGGTGCACCGTCGAGTCTAGAGCATGTTGTTACTGAACGTTCTTCTCCTAGGACACTTGATGAGGAACAACACCAAGTCGAGGGTCTTCGTGACCCGACCGGAACCACCGTAGTGTCTCCACCTCCCAGTGGAACACAAGGATCGGCGGGAAATCCTACCACAGTCATTATCACGCCAGCTGTGAACGTAGGTGACTCTACCCATGCGGCAGATGTCTCAACGGGCAATCTAAGTGATCCCGGAGTTAATTTTTCCGACTTTGTGTCACAAGGGTCCCTGGACAGCACCCTCAAGGCTGTCCGCGAGGCAATGGAGCGGCACGTTGCTGATCAGCTCAAGCGCCTGGTCAAAGGTAAAGGGCATCTCGTTGATACTGAAACGGCACCTGTGAGTCCACCGATTCATCCGCAACCTATCTATTCGGTGGACACCCTGAAGACGATGCTATTGGCCCAACTGCTCCAGGAATCAGAAACAACCGCCTCTACCGAAGCAGACCTGATCTCAGTTCTCCGATCGCAGGTCAATGCTCCATCTTCATCTGTTACTTCCCGCCTTGACTCTATTGACTCGACCCTCAAGGACTACAACAAAGTGCTAACCACGCTGTCTGAGAGGGTCCGCTCACTCGAAGATACATGCAAGAGTCAAGCCGGCGGTCTCAAACGCCGACACGATGACCAAGAGGATCCTGATCACCGTGAGGGGGAGAAGCGACCACGTCTAGCCGAGACCGCCTCCCTGCTCCACACTGAAGGTACATCTACAGTTCATCAGGAAACCCCAACTGCGGCAACTACAACAGACGAACCAGAAGCCGAGTTGCCTCTAGCCCAAATGGTCATTGATATGGACATTTCAGATGATGAAGCCCCAACGGTTGAAAAGCCCGAGGGGACAACACAGGAATTGGTCGCACAAGAACCATCAGACATGCCAATGCTCACCATGATTGATCCAGCATGTGAAACCAACCCGGAAACCGAAGACGCTTGGTACGAAAAAGCTGCCAAAGCCGTAAACTTCGAGGTAAACTTGGTGTTTCCCACTGATGAAGACGACAACGTTGATTACGACCAGTTTCTGCTTGAGAATCTCTATGGTACGCCTCCCGTTCACTCGACTAAACCCGCTACAACTTCAGATCAACCCGAAAGCTCAAATGCAGAAAACCCGACATCTCCTCTACAAACGACAGCTCCTGATCTTCCTCCCCCTCCTCAGCAGCAAAACCGTTGGGAGAAGATCAAGATCCTCATTCCTCATCTGGAGGAATCTCTGAAGAAGCTATTTGTTCACAGAATTCGCCCGATCGAGCCGACCTTCTGTCTTGGCATCTATAGTTCTGATCCAGCACGCCAACTCCGATACGTAGAAGCCATGAAGCGGTGTCTCCCGAGAGACCAGGTTCGAACCAAACATAAAATTTTAGAAGTGCTAAAGATTCAGTCAAACCGAATTATGAAAATCGTCTTTCCCGTGTTCACTGTTCGACGTGAAGACGAAAAAGAATGGATTTTTTCTGAAGCTGACTTTAAGCATCTCCATCCGTTCGACCTCCTGGCTATTCTGAGAGATCTTCGCACCAGAACCATCCGACCGCTTGCTGTAACAAAAGCGCTCGAAGCGGTTCGTCGATTCCTCGTCCGTTCTATTATGATGTCTTATCTTACGGACTTTCAAATGGCAATCGAGAACCGAGCAAAGAAGGTAAATCTGCTCAAAACGAATCTGAAAGCTCCTGAACTGTCGATGTATCCCGATAACACAATGCTGCTTCAACCGGAATTTGGGATCGTCTTCCTCAACGCTCAGAAAGAAAAGAAGTTTATGAGGTTCAGTCAGGTAGATCGATTTTGCGACGGCACTCTGCTCAAGGTTCAAGACGCTCTTCGGAAGATCATCAAGCACGAATCCGAAAATCCAAAGGTATCCTATGTGCCCAATCTGAATGAAAGAAATGCTCAGACTGCTTTGGATATGGTTGAAGAACGTCTCGAATACCGCAGCGCCATTAGATTCTTTGAGGTTCATTTCGCCCTTCGCAAACGTTATGTCTACAACTGGCAAGAGATAGAGCGCAAATTTGAACTTCAAATCAAAGGGGGAGATTGTTAGGGCAAGTTTTATGGTTGATTTAAAGTTCAAGGGTCAATTTGTATTTGTTTATATCTTAGTCCATAGTGAACGGGCCGTAGGCTTGTTAACCACGGGCCCGTTCTATATAATGTTGATTTAACCTAAGAAAAAGGTAAATCATCTCTTTGCTTTCCTGATCATATTGTAAACACTCTGATTGAAAGCTTAATACAGGGATGACCAGTTGAAATCATTATTCTTAATTGCTTACTATTTCGATTTCATCATTGTTGCACGGATCTGGATCCTACACAGACCAATGAGTGAGTGATTTTATACGGATTTTTCAACAAACAGAACTTTATGCTTAGATCTAAGTCCGAAACCCGATGAACCCGACCCGATGAACCCAAAAACCGATTAGACCCAAAGTCCGAAACTCGAACTTTACTTAGGAAGGGTTTCGGGGCCTGTTTTGTCCACTCAAAACCCGATCGGGATGGGGGTTTTTCGGCCCGACCCGACCCGACCGATGCTCACCCCTAGTTTTTAGTAGAAAACAACTTTGAAAAGTTACAGCTTCCGTCCTACAAGCGTTTTGACGATTTACCCATACTTAGAGAACAAATTAAGATTTGACATCTAAACTAAAAACGTACTACTATTTCTTAGGAATCTAATCGTCTAAAATGCATATTTTTTGGATCAATGACCAATTTTATATGAATTTTACAAAAACAGTGCGCAAAACCCGTTTTAACATGACCAGTTTTGGAAATACATTGTTTCGAGCCCCTTAAAGTCGCAATTAGATCTCGTTGTAAACTAGAAAGTTGTTCTAGACACAGAGAGCTTTCCATCGATATATTATACACCTCAATCAGACCAATGAGTGAGTGATTTTATACGGATTTTTCAACAAATAGAACTTTATGCTTAGATCTAAGTCCGAAACCCGATGAACCCGACCCGATGAACCCGAAAACCGATTAGACCCAAAGTCCGAAACTCGAACTTTATTTAGGAAGGGTTTCGGGGCCTGTTTTGTCCACCCAAAACCCGATCGGGATGGGGGTTTTTCGGCCCGACCCGACCCGACCGATGCTCACCCCTAGTTTTTAGTAGAAAACAACTTTGAAAAGTTACAGCTTCCGTACTACAAGCGTTTTGACGATTTACCCATACTTAGAGAACAAATTAAGATTTGACATCTAAATTAAAAACGTACTACTATTTCTTAGGAATCTAATCGTCTAAAATGCATATTTTTTGGATCAATGACCAATTTTATATGAATTTTACAAAAACAGTGCGCAAAACCCGTTTTAACATGACCAGTTTTGGAAATACATTATTTCGAGCCCCTTAAAGTCGCAATTAGATCTCGTTGTAAACTAGAAAGTTGTTCTAGACACAGAGAGCTTGCCATCGGTATATTATACACCTCAATCAGACCAATGAGTGAGTGATTTTATACGTATTTTTCAACAAACAGAACTTTATGCTTAGATCTAAGTCCGAAACCCGATGAACCCGACCCGATGAACCCGAAAACCGATTAGACCCAAAGTCCGAAACTCGAACTTTACTAAGGAAGGGTTTCGGGGCCTGTTTCGTCCACCCAAAACCCGATCGGGATGGGGGTTTTTCGGCCCGACCCGACCCGACCGATGCTCACCCCTAGTTTTTAGTAGAAAACGACTTTGAAAAGTTACAGCTTCCGTCCTACAAGCGTTTTGACGATTTACCCATACTTAGAGAACAAATTAAGATTTGACATCTAAATTAAAAACGTACTACTATTTCTTAGGAATCTAATCGTCTAAAATGCATATTTTTTGGATCAATGACCAATTTTATATGAATTTTACAAAAACAGTGCGCAAAACCCGTTTTAACATGACCAGTTTTGGAAATACATTATTTCGAGCCCCTTAAAGTCGCAATTAGATCTCGTTGTAAACTAGAAAGTTGTTCTAGACACAGAGAGCTTTCCATCGATATATTATACACCTCAATCAGACCAATGAGTGAGTGATTTTATACGGATTTTTCAACAAACAGAACTTTATACTTAGATCGAAGTCCGAAACCCGATGAACCCGACCCGATGAACCCGAAAACCGATTAGACCCAAAGTCCGAAACTCGAACTTTACTTAGGAAGGGTTTCGGGGCCTGTTTTGTCCACCCAAAACCCGATCGGGATGGGGGTTTTTCGGCCCGACCCGACCCGACCGATGCTCACCCCTAGTTTTTAGTAGAAAACAACTTTGAAAAGTTACAGCTTCCGTCCTACAAGCGTTTTGACGATTTACCCATACTTAGAGAACAAATTAAGATTTGACATCTAAATTAAAAACGTACTACTATTTCTTAGGAATCTAATCGTCTAAAATGCATATTTTTTGGATCAATGACCAATTTTATATGAATTTTACAAAAACAGTGCGCAAAACCCGTTTTAACATGACCAGTTTTGGAAAGACATTATTTCGAGCCCCTTAGAGTCGCAATTAGATCTCGTTGTAAACTAGAAAGTTGTTCTAGACACAGAGAGCTTTCCATCGATATATTATACACCTCAATCAGACCAATGAGTGAGTGATTTTATACGTATTTTTCAACAAACAGAACTTTATGCTTAGATCTAAGTCCGAAACCCGATGAACCCGACCCGATGAACCCGAAAACCGATTAGACCCAAAGTCCGAAACTCGAACTTTACTAAGGAAGGGTTTCGGGGCCTGTTTCGTCCACCCAAAACCCGATCGGGATGGGGGTTTTTCGGCCCGACCCGACCCGACCGATGCTCACCCCTAGTTTTTAGTAGAAAACGACTTTGAAAAGTTACAGCTTCCGTCCTACAAGCGTTTTGACGATTTACCCATACTTAGAGAACAAATTAAGATTTGACATCTAAATTAAAAACGTACTACTATTTCTTAGGAATCTAATCGTCTAAAATGCATATTTTTTGGATCAATGACCAATTTTATATGAATTTTACAAAAACAGTGCGCAAAACCCGTTTTAACATGACCAGTTTTGGAAATACATTATTTCGAGCCCCTTAAAGTCGCAATTAGATCTCGTTGTAAACTAGAAAGTTGTTCTAGACACAGAGAGCTTTCCATCGATATATTATACACCTCAATCAGACCAATGAGTGAGTGATTTTATACGGATTTTTCAACAAACAGAACTTTATACTTAGATCGAAGTCCGAAACCCGATGAACCCGACCCGATGAACCCGAAAACCGATTAGACCCAAAGTCCGAAACTCGAACTTTACTTAGGAAGGGTTTCGGAGCCTGTTTTGTCCACCCAAAACCCGATCGGGATGGGGGTTTTTCGGCCCGACCCGACCCGACCGATGCTCACCCCTAGTTTTTAGTAGAAAACAACTTTGAAAAGTTACAGCTTCCGTCCTACAAGCGTTTTGACGATTTACCCATACTTAGAGAACAAATTAAGATTTGACATCTAAATTAAAAACGTACTACTATTTCTTAGGAATCTAATCGTCTAAAATGCATATTTTTTGGATCAATGACCAATTTTATATGAATTTTACAAAAACAGTGCGCAAAACCCGTTTTAACATGACCAGTTTTGGAAAGACATTATTTCGAGCCCCTTAGAGTCGCAATTAGATCTCGTTGTAAACTAGAAAGTTGTTCTAGACACAGAGAGCTTTCCATCGACATATTATACACCTCACTCAGACCAATGAGTGAGTGATTTTATACGGATTTTTCAACAAACAGAACTTTATACTTAGATCTAAGTCCGAAACCCGATGAACCCGACCCGATGAACCCGAAAACCGATTAGACCCAAAGTCCGAAACTCGAACTTTACTTAGGAAGGGTTTCGGGGCCTGTTTTGTCCATCCAAAACCCGATCGGGATGGGGGTTTTTCGGCCCGACCCGACCCGACCGATGCTCACCCCTAGTTTTTAGTAGAAAACAACTTTGAAAAGTTACAGCTTCCGTCCTACAAGCGTTTTGACGATTTACCCATACTTAGAGAACAAATTAAGATTTGACATCTAAATTAAAAACGTACTACTATTTCTTAGGAATCTAATCGTCTAAAATGCATATTTTTTGGATCAATGACAAATTTTATATGAATTTTACAAAAACAGTGCGCAAAACCCGTTTTAACATGACCAGTTTTGGAAATACATTATTTCGAGCCCCTTAAAGTCGCAATTAGATCTCGTTGTAAACTAGAAGGTTGTTCTAGACACAGAGAGCTTTCCATCGATATATTATACACCTCTATCAGACCAACGAGTGAGTGATTTTATACGGATTTTTCAACAAACAGAACTTTATGCTTAGATATAAGTCCGAAACCCGATGAACCCGACCCGATGAACCCGAAAACCGATTAGACCCAAAGTCCGAAACTCGAACTTTACTTAGGAAGGGTTTCGGGGCCTGTTTTGTCCACCCAAAACCCGATCGGGATGGGGGTTTTTCGGCCCGACCCGACCCGACCGATGCTCACCCCTAGTTTTTAGTAGAAAACAACTTTGAAAAGTTACAGCTTCCGTCCTACAAGCGTTTTGACGATTTACCCATACTTAGAGAACAAATTAAGATTTGACATCTAAATTAAAAACGTACAACTATTTCTTAGGAATCTAATCGTCTAAAATGCATATTTTTTGGATCAATGACCAATTTTATATGAATTTTACAAAAACAGTGCGCAAAACCCGTTTTAACATGACCAGTTTTGGAAATACATTATTTCGAGCCCCTTAGAGTCGCAATTAGATCTCGTTGTAAACTAGAAATTTGTTCTAGACACAGAGAGCTTTCCATCGATATATTATACACCTCACTCAGACCAATGAGTGAGTGATTTTATACGGATTTTTCAACAAACAGAACTTTATGCTTAGATCTAAGTCCGAAACCCGATGAACCCGACCCGATGAACCCGAAAACCGATTAGACCCAAAGTCCGAAACTCGAACTTTACT
>CM066315.1:149952072-149997072 GCA_033807775.1 Saussurea involucrata
CTGTAACTTTTCAAAGTTGTTTTCTACTAAAAACTAGGGGTGAGCATCGGTCGGGTCGGGTCGGGCCGAAAAACCCCCATCCCGATCGGGTTTTGGGTAGACAAAACAGGCCCCGAAACCCTTCCTAAGTAAAGTTCGAGTTTCGGACTTTGGGTCTAATCGGTTTTCGGGTTCATCGGGTCAGGTTCATCGGGTTTCGGACTTAGATCTAAGCATAAAGTTCTGTTTGTTGAAAAATCCGTATAAAATCACTCACTCATTGGTCTGATTGAGGTGTAAAAAATATCGATGGAAATCTCTCTGTGTCTAGAACAACTTTCTAGTTTACAACGAGATCTAATTGCGACTTTAAGGGGCTCGAAATAATGTATTTCCAAAACTGGTCATGTTAAAACGGGTTTTGCGCACTGTTTTTGTAAAATTCATATAAAATTGGTCATTGATCCAAAAAATGTGCATTTTAGACGATTAGATTCCTAAGATATAGTAGTACGTTTTTATTTTAGATGTCAAATCTTAATTTGTTCTCTAAGTATGAGTAAATCGTCAAAACGCTTGTAGGACGGAAGCTGTAATTTTTCAAAGTTGTTTTCTACTAAAAACTAGGGGTGAGCATCGGTCGGGTCGGGTCGGGCCGAAAAACCCCCATCCCGATCGGGTTTTGGGTGGACAAAACAGGCCCCGAAACCCTTCCTAAGTAAAGTTCGACTTTCGGACTTTGGGTCTAATCGGTTTTCGGGTTCATCGGGTCGGGTTCATCGGGTTTCAGACTTAGATCTAAGCATAAAGTTCTGTTTGTTGAAAAATCCGTATAAAATCACTCACTCATTGGTCTGATTGAGGTGTATAATATATCGATGGAAAGCTCTCTGTGTCTAGAACAACTTTCTAGTTTACAACGAGATCTAATTGCGACTTTAAGGGGCTCGAAATAATGTATTTTCAAAACTGGTCATGTTAAAACGGGTTTTGCGCACTGTTTTTTGTAAAATTCATTTAAAATTGGTCATTGATCCAAAAAATATGCATTTTAGACGATTAGATTCCTAAGAAATAGTAGTACGTTTTTAATTTAGATGTCAAATCTTAATTTGTTCTCTAAGTATGGGTAAATCGTCAAAACGCTTGTAGGACGGAAGCTGTAACTTTTCAAAGTTGTTTTCTACTAAAAACTAGGGGTGAGCATCGGTCGGGTCGGGTCGGGCCGAAAAACCCCCATCCCGATCGGGTTTTGGGTGGACAAAACAGGCCCCGAAACCCTTCCTAAATAAAGTTCTAGTTTCGGACTTTGGGTCTAATCGGTTTTCGGGTTCATCGGGTCGGGTTCATCGGGTTTCAGACTTAGATCTAAGCATAAAGTTCTGTTTGTTGAAAAATCCATATAAAATCACTCATTCATTGGTTTGATTGAGGTGTATAATATATCGATGGAAAACTCTCAGTGTCTAGAACAACTTTCTAGTTTACAACGAGATCTAATTGCGACTTTAAGGGGCTCGAAATAATGTATTTCCAAAACTGGTCATGTTAAAACGGGTTTTGCGCACTCTTTTTTGTAAAATTCATATAAAATTGGTCATTGATCCAAAAAATATGCATTTTAGACGATTAGATTCCTAAGAAATAGTAGTACGCTTTTAATTTAGATGTCAAATCTTAATTTGTTCTCTAAGTATGGGTAAATCGTCAAAACGCTTGTAGGACGGAAGCTGTAACTTTTCAAAGTTGTTTTCTACTAAAAACTAGCGGTGAGCAACGGTCGGGTCGGGTCGGGCCGAAAAACCCCCATCCCGATCGGGTTTTGGGTGGACAAAACAGGCCCCGAAACCCTTCCTAAGTAAAGTTCGAGTTTCGGACTTTGGGTCTAATCGGTTTTCGGGTACATCGGGTCGGGTTCATCGGGTTTCGGACTTAGATCTAAGCATAAAGTTCTGTTTGTTGAAAAATCCGTATAAAATCACTCACTCATTGGTCTGATTGAGGTGTATAATATATCGATTGAAAGCTCTCCGTGTCTAGAACAACTTTCTAGTTTACAACGAGATCTAATTGCGACTTTAAGGGGCTCGAAATATTGTATTTCCAAAACTGGTCATGTTAAAACGGGTTTTCCGCACTGTTTTTGTAAAATTCATATAATATTGGTGATTGATCCAAAAAATATGCATTTTAGACGATTAGATTCCTAAGAAATAGTAGTACGTTTTTAATTTAGATGTCAAATCTTAATTTGTTCTCTAAGTATGGGTAGATCGTCAAAACGCTTGTAGGACGGAAACTGTAACTTTTCAAAGTTGTTTTCTACTAAAAACTAGGGGTGAGCAACGGTCGGGTCGGGTCGGGCCGAAAAACCCCCATCCCGATCGGGTTTTGGGTGGACAAAACAGGCCCCGAAACCCTTCCTAAGTAAAGTTCGAGTTTCGGACTTTGGGTCTAATCGGTTTTCGGGTTCATCGGGTCGGGTTCATCGGGTTTCCGACTTAGATCTCAGCATAAAGTTCTGTTTGTTGAAAAATCCGTATAAAATCACTCACTCATTGGTCTGATTGAGGTGTATAATATATCGATGGAAAGCTCTCTGTGTCTAGAACAACTTTCTAGTTTACAACGAGATCTAATTGCGACTTTAAAGGGCTCGAAATATTGTATTTCCAAAACTGGTCATGTTAAAACGGGTTTTCCGCACTGTTTTTGTAAAATTCATATAAAATTGGTCATTGATCCAAAAAATGTGCATTTTAGACGATTAGATTCCTAAGAAATAGTAGTACGTTTTTTATTTAGATGTCAAATCTTAATTTGTTCTCTAAGTATGGGTAAATCGTCAAAACGCTTGTAGGACGGAAGCTGTAACTTTTCAAAGTTGTTTTCTACTAAAAACTAGGGGTGAGCATCGGCCGGGTCGGGTCGGGCCGAAAAACCCCCATCCCGATCGGGTTTTGGGTGGACAAAACAGGCCCCAAAACTCTTCCTAAGTAAAGTTCGAGTTTCGGACTTTGGGTCTAAATGGTTTTCGGGTTCATCGGGTCGGGTTCATCGGGTTTCGGACTTAGATCTAAGCATAAAGTTCTGTTTGTTGAAAAATCCGTATAAAATCACTCACTCATTGGTCTGATTGAGGTGTATAATATATCGATGGAAAGCTCTCTGTGTCTAGAACAACCTTCTAGTTTACAACGAGATCTAATTGCGACTTTAAGGGGCTCGAAATAATGTATTTCCAAAACTGGTCATGTTAAAACGGGTTTTGCGCACTGTTTTTGTAAAATTCATATAAAATTGGTCATTGATCCAAAAAATGTGCATTTTAGACGATTAGATTCCTAAGAAATAGTAGTACGTTTTTTATTTAGATGTCAAATCTTAATTTGTTCTCTAAGTATGGGTAAATCGTCAAAACGCTTGTAGGACGGAAGCTGTAACTTTTCAAAGTTGTTTTCTACTAAAAACTAGGGGTGAGCATCGGTCGGGTCGGGTCGGGCCGAAAAACCCCCATCCCGATCGGGTTTTAGGTGGACAAAACAGGCCCCGAAACCATTCCTAATTAAAGTTCGAGTTTCGGACTTTGGGTCTAATCGGTTTTCGGGTTCATCGGGTCGGGTTCATCGGGTTTCGGACTTAGATCTAAGCATAAAGTTCTGTTTGTTGAAAAATCCGTATAAAATCACTCACTCATTGGTCTGATTGAGGTGTATAATATATCGATGGAAAGCTCTCTGTGTCTAGAACAACTTTCTAGTTTACAACGAGATCTAATTGCGACTTTAAGGGGCTCGAAATAATGTATTTTCAAAACTGGTCATGTTAAAACGGGTTTTGCGCACTGTTTTTTGTAAAATTCATTTAAAATTGGTCATTGATCCAAAAAATATGCATTTTAGACGATTAGATTCCTAAGAAATAGTAGTACGTTTTTAATTTAGATGTCAAATCTTAATTTGTTCTCTAAGTATGGGTAAATCGTCAAAACGCTTGTAGGACGGAAGCTGTAACTTTTCAAAGTTGTTTTCTACTAAAAACTAGGGGTGAGCATCGGTCGGGTCGGGTCGGGCCGAAAAACCCCCATCCCGATCGGGTTTTGGGTGGACAAAACAGGCCCCGAAACCCTTCCTAAGTAAAGTTCGAGTTTCGAACTTTGGGTCTAATCGGTTTTCGGGTTCATCGGGTTTCGGACTTAGATCTAAGCATAAAGTTCTGTTTGTTGAAATATCCGTATAAAATCACTCACTCATTGGTCTGATTGAGGTGAATAATATATCGATGGAAAGCTCTCTGTGTCTAGAACAACTTTCTAGTTTACAACGAGATCTAATTGCGACTTTAAGGGGCTCGAAATAATGTATTTCCAAAACTGGTCATGTTAAAACGGGTTTTGCGCACTGTTTTTGTAAAATTCATATAAAATTGGTCATTGATCCAAAAATATATATTTTAGACGATTAGATTCCTAAGAAATAGTAGTACGTTTTTAATTTAGATGTCAAATCTTAATTTGTTCTCTAAGTATGGGTAAATCGTCAAAAAGCTTGTAGAACGGAAGCTGTAACTTTTCAAAGTTGTTTTCTACTAAAAACTAGGGGTGAGCATCGGTCGGGTCGGGTCGGGCCGAAAAACCCCCATCCCGATCGGGTTTTGGGTGGACAAAACAGGCCCCGAAACCCTTCCTAAGTAAAGTTCGAGTTTCGGACTTTGGGATTAATCGGTTTTCGGGTTCATCGGGTCGGGTTCATCGGGTTTCGGACTTATATCTAAGCATAAAGTTCTGTTTGTTGAAAAATCCGTATAAAATCACTCACTCATTGGTCTGATTGAGGTGTATAATATATCGATGGAAAGCTCTCTGTGTCTAAAACAACTTTCTAGTTTACAACGAGATCTAATTGCGACTTTAAGGGGCTCGAAATAATGTATTTCCAAAACTGGTCATGTTAAAACGGGTTTTGCGCACTGTTTTTGTAAAATTCATATAAAATTGGTCATTGATCCAAAAAAATATATATTTTATACAATTAGATTACTAAGAAATAGTAGTACGTTTTTAATTTAGATGTCAAATCTTAATTTGTTCTCTAAGTATGGGTAAATCGTCAAAACGCTTGTAGGACGGAAGCTGTAACTTTTCAAAGTTGTTTTCTACTAAAAACTAGGGGTGAGCATCGGTCGGGTCGGGTCGGGCCGAAAAACCCCCATCCCGATCGGGTTTTGGGTGGACAAAACAGGCCCCGAAACCCTTCCTAAGTAAAGTTCGAGTTTCGGACTTTGGGTCTAATCGGTTTTCGGGTTCATCGGGTCGGGTTCATCGGGTTTCGGACTTAGATCTAAGCATAAAGTTCTGTTTGTTGAAAAATCCGTATAAAATCACTCACTCATTGGTCTGATTGAGTTGTATAATATATCGATGGAAAGCTCTCTGTGTCTAGGACAACTTTCTAGTTTACAACGAGATCTAATTGCGACTTTAAGGGGCTCGAAATAATGTATTTCCAAAACTGGGAATGTTAAAACGGGGTTTTTGTAAAATTCATATAAAATTGGTCATTGATCCAAAAAATATGCATTTTAGCCGATTAGATTCCTAAGAAATAGTAGTACGTTTTTAATTTAGATGTCAAATCTTAATTTGTTCTCTAAGTATGGGTAAATCGTCAAAACGCTTGTAGGACGGAAGCTGTAACTTTTCAAAGTTGTTTTCTACTAAAAACTAGGGGTGAGCATCGGTCGGGTCGGGTCGGGCCGAAAAAACCCCATCCCGATCGGGTTTTGGGTGGACAAAACAGGCCCCGAAACCGTTCCTAAGTAAAGTTCGAGTTTCGGACTTTGGGTCTAATCGGTTTTCGGGTTCATCGGGTCGGGTTCATCGGGTTTCAGACTTAGATCTAAGCATAAAGTTCTGTTTGTTGAAAAATCCGTATAAAATCACTCACTCATTGGTCTGATTGAGGTGTATAATATATCGATGGAAAGCTCTCTGTGTTTAGAACAACTTTCTAGTTTACAACGAGATCTAATTGCGACTTTAAGGGGCTCGAAATAATGTATTTCCAAAACTGGTCATGTTAAAACGGGTTTTGCGCACTGTTTTTGTAAAATTCATATAAAATTGGTCATTGATCCAAAAAATATGCATTTTAGACGATTAGATTCCTAAGAAATAGTAGTACGTTTTTAATTTAGATGTCAAATTTTAATTTGTTCTCTAAGTATGGGTAAATCGTCAAAACGCTTGTAGGACGGAAGCTGTAACTTTTCAAAGTTGTTTTCTACTAAAAACTAGGGGTGAGCATCGGTCGGGTCGAGTCGGGCCGAAAAAACCCCATCCCAATCGGGTTTTGGGTGGACAAAACAGGCCTCGAAACCCTTCCTAAGTAAAGTTCGAGTTTCGGACTTTGGGTCTAATCGGTTTTCGGGTTCATCGGGTTTCGGACTTAGATCTAAGCATAAAGTTCTGTTTGTTGAAAAATCCATATAAAATCACTCTCTCATTGGTCTGATTGAGGTGTATAATATATCGATGGAAAGCTCTCTGTGTTTAGAACAACTTTCTAGTTTACAACGAGATCTAATTGCGACTTTAAGGGGCTCGAAATAATGTATTTCCAAAACTGGTCATGTTAAAACGGGTTTTGCGCACTGTTTTTGTAAAATTCATATAAAATTGGTCATTGATCCAAAAAATATGCATTTTAGACGATTAGATTCCTAAGAAATAGTAGTACGTTTTTAATTTAGATGTCAAATCTTAATTTGTTCTCTAAGTATGGGTAAATCGTCAAAACGCTTGTAGGACGGAAGCTATAACTTTTCAAAGTTGTTTTCTACTAAAAGCTAGGGGTGAGCATCGGTCGGGTCGGGTCGGGCCGAAAAACCCCCATCCCGATCGGGTTTTTGGTGGACAAAACAGGCCCCGAAACCCTACCTAAGTAAAGTTCGAGTTTCGGACTTTGGGTCTAATCGGTTTTCGGGTTCATCGGGTTTCGGACTTAGATCTAAGCATAAAGTTCTGTTTGTTGAAAAATCCGTATAAAATCACTCACTCATTGGTCTAATTGAGGTGTATAATATATCGATGGAAAGCTCTCTGTGTCTAGAACAACTTTCTAGTTTACAACGAGATCTAATTGCGACTTTAAGGGGCTCGAAATAATGTATTTCCAAAACTGGTCATGTTAAAACGGGTTTTGCGCACTGTTTTTGTAAAATTCATATAAAATTGGTCATTGATCCAAAAAATATATATTTTAGACGATTAGATTCCTAAGAAATAGTAGTACGTTTTTAATTTAGATGTCAAATTTTAATTTGTTCTCTAAGTATGGGTAAATCGTCAAAACGCTTGTAGGACGGAAGCTGTAACTTTTCAAAGTTGTTTTCTACTAAAAACTAGGGGTGAGCATTGGTCGGGTCGGGTCGGGCCGAAAAACCCCCATCCCGATCGGGTTTTGGGTGGACAAAACAGGCCCCGAAACCCTTCCTAAGTAAAGTTCGAGTTTCAGACTTTGGGTCTAATCGGTTTTCGGGTTCAGCGGGTTTCGGACTTAGATCTAAGCATAAAGTTCTGTTTGTTGAAAAATCCGTATAAAATCACTCACTCGTTGGTCTGATTGAGGTGTATAATATATCGATGGAAAGCTCTCTGTGTCTAGAACAACTTTCTAGTTTACAACGAGATCTAATTGCGACTTTAAGGGGCTCGAAATAATGTATTTCCAAAACTGGTCATGTTAAAACGGGTTTTGCGCACTGTTTTTGTAAAATTCATATAAAATTGGTCATTGATCCAAAAAATATATATTTTAGACGATTAGATTCCTAAGAAATAGTAGTACGTTTTTAATTTAGATGTCAAATCTTAATTTGTTCTCTAAGTATGGGTAAATCGTCAAAACGCTTGTAGGACGGAAGCTGTAACTTTTCAAAGTTGTTTTCTACTAAAAACTAGGGGTGAGCATCGGTCGGGTCGGGTCGGGCCGAAAAACCCCCATCCCGATCGGGTTTTGGGTGGACAAAACAGGCCCCGAAACCCTTCCTAAGTAAAGTTCGAGTTTCGGACTTTGGGTCTAATCGGTTTTCGGGTTCATCGGGTCGGGTTCAGCGGGTTTCGGACTTAGATCTAAGCATAAAGTTCTGTTTGTTGAAAAATCCGTATAAAATCACTCACTCATTGGTCTGATTGAGGTGTATAATATATCGATGGAAAGCTCTCTGTGTCTAGAACAAATTTCTAGTTTACAACGAGATCTAATTGCGACTTTAAGGGGCTCGAAATAATGTATTTCCAAAACTGGTCATGTTAAAACGGGTTTTGCGCACTGTTTTTGTAAAATTCATATAAAATTGGTCATTGATCCAAAAAATATGCATTTTAGATGATTAGATTCCTAAGAAATAGTAGTACGTTTTTAATTTAGATGTCAAATTTTAATTTGTTCTCTAAGTATGGGTAAATCGTCAAAACGCTTGTAGGACGGAAGCTGTAACTTTTCAAAGTTGTTTTCTACTAAAAACTAGGGGTGAGCATCGGTCGGGTCGGGTCGGGCCGAAAAAACCCCATCCCGATCGGGTTTTGGGTGTACAAAACAGACCCCGAAACCCTTCCTAAGTAAAGTTCGAGTTTCGGACTTTGGGTCTAATCGGTTTTAGGGTTCATCGGGTCGGGTTCATCGGGTTTCAGACTTAGATCTAAGCATAAAGTTCTGTTTGTTGAAATATCCGTATAAAATCACTCACTCATTGGTCTGATTGAGGTGTATAATATATCGATGGAAAGCTCTCTGTGTCTAGAACAACTTTCTAGTTTACAACGAGATCTAATTGCGACTTTAAAGGCCTCGAAATA
Source organism: Saussurea involucrata (assembly GCA_033807775.1). Lineage (NCBI taxonomy): Eukaryota > Viridiplantae > Streptophyta > Magnoliopsida > Asterales > Asteraceae > Saussurea > Saussurea involucrata. The sequence goes on from CM066315.1 coordinate 149,960,909, forward strand.
ATGTATTTCCAAAACTGGTCATGTTAAAACGGGTTTTGCGCACTGTTTTTGTAAAATTCATATAAAATTGGTCATTGATCCAAAAAATATATATTTTAGATGATTAGATTCCTAAGAAATAGTAGTACGTTTTTAATTTAGATGTCAAATCTTAATTTGTTCTCTAAGTATGGGAAAATCGTCAAAACGCTTGTAGGACGGAAGCTGTAACTTTTCAAAGTTGTTTTCTACTAAAAACTAGGGGTGAGCATCGGTCGGGTCGGGTCGGGCCGAAAACCCCCCATCCCGATCGGGTTTTGGGTGGACAAAACAGGCCCCGAAACCCTTCCTAAGTAAAGTTCGAGTTTCGGACTTTGGGTCTAATCGGTTTTCGGGTTCATCGGGTCGGGTTCATCGGGTTTCGGACTTAGATCTAAGCATAAAGTTCTGTTTGTTGAAAAATCCGTATAAAATCACTCACTCATTGGTCTGATTGAGGTGTATAATATATCGATGGAAAGCTCTCTGTGTCTAGAACAACTTTCTAGTTTACAACGAGATCTAATTGCGACTTTAAGGGGCTCGAAATAATGTATTTCCAAAACTGGCCATGTTAAAACGGGTTTTGCGCACTGTTTTTGTAAAATTCATATAAAATTGGTCATTGATCCAAAAAATATGCATTTTAGACGATTAAATTCCTAAGAAATAGTAGTACGTTTTTAATTTAGATGTCAAATTATAATTTGTTCTCTAAGTATGGGTAAATCGTCAAAACGCTTGTAGGACGGAAGCTGTAACTTTTCAAAGTTGTTTTCTACTAAAAACTAGGGGTGAGCATCGGTCGGGTCGGGTCGGGCCGAAAAAACCCCATCCCGATCGGGTTTTGGGTGGACAAAACAGGCCCCGAAACCCTTCCTAAGTAAATTTCGAGTTTCGGACTTTGGGTCTAATCGGTTTTCGGGTTCATCGGGTCGGGTTCATCGGGTCGGGTTCATCGGGTTTCGGACTTAGATCTAAGCATAAAGTTCTGTTTGTTGAAAAATCCATATAAAATCACTCACTCATTGGTCTGATTGAGGTGTATAATATATCGATGGAAAGCTCTCTGTGTCTAGAACAACTTTCTAGTTTACAACGAGATCTAATTGCGACTTTAAGGGGCTCGAAATAATGTATTTCCAAAACTGGTCATGTTAAAACGGGTTTTGCGCATTGTTTTTGTAAAATTCATATAAAATTGGTCATTGGTCCAAAAAATATGCATTTTAGACGATTAGATTCCTAAGAAATAGTAGTACGTTTTTAATTTATATGTCAAATCTTAATTTGTTCTCTAAGTATGGGTAAATCGTCAAAACGCTTGTAGGACGGAAGCTGTAACTTTTCAAAGTTGTTTTCTACTAAAAACTAGGGGTGAGCATCGGTCGGGTCGGGTCGGGCCGAAAAACCCCCATCCCGATCGGGTTTTGGGTGGACAAAACAGGCCCCGAAACCCTTCCTAAATAAAGTTCGAGTTTCGGACTTTGGGTCTAATCGGTTTTCGGGTTCATCGGGTCGGGTTCATCGGGTTTCGGACTTAGATCTAAGCATAAAGTTCTGTTTGTTGAAAAATCCGTATAAAATCACTCACTCATTGGTCTGATTGAGGTGTATAATATATCGATGGAAAGCTCTCTGTGTCTAGAACAACTTTCTAGTTTACAACGAGATCTAATTGCGACTTTAATGGGCTCGAAATAATGTATTTCCAAAACTGGTCATGTTAAAACGGGTTTTGCGCACTGTTTTTGTAAAATTCATATAAAATTGGTCATTGATCCAAAAAATATGCATTTTAGACGATTAGATTCCTAAGAAATAGTAGCACGTTTTTAATTTAGATGTCAAATCTTAATTTGTTCTCTAAGTATGGGTAAATCGTCAAAACGCTTGTAGGACGGAAGTTGTAACTTTTCAAAGTTGTTTTCTACTAAAAACTAGGGGTGAGCATCGATCGGGTCGGGTCGGGCCGAAAAACCCCCATCCCGATCGGGTTTTGGGTGGACAAAACAGGCCCCGAAATCCTTCCTAAGTAAAGTTCGAGTTTCGGACTTTGGGTCTAATCGGTTTTCGGGTTCATCGGGTCGGGTTCATCGGATTTCGGACTTAGATCTAAGCATAAAGTTCTGTTTGTTGAAAAATCCGTATAAAATCACTCACTCATTGGTCTGATTGAGGTGTATAATATATCGATGGAAAGCTCTCTGTGTCTAGAACAACTTTCTAGTTTACAACGGGATCTAATTGCGACTTTAAGGGGCTCGAAATAATGTATTTCCAAAACTGGTCATGTTAAAACGGGTTTTGCGCACTGTTTTTGTAAAATTCATATAAAATTGGTCATTGATCCAAAAAATATGCATTTTAGACGATTAGATTCCTAAGAAATAGTAGTATGTTTTTAATTTAGATGTCAAATCTTAATTTGTTCTCTAAGTATGGGTAAATCGTCAAAGTGCTTGTAGGACGGAAGCTGTAACTTTTCAAAGTTGTTTTTTACTAAAAACTAGGGGTGAGCATCGGTCGGGTCGGGTCGGGCCGAAAAACCCCCATCCCGATCGGGTTTTGGGTGGACAAAACAGGCCCCGAAACCCTTCCTAAGTAAAGTTCGAGTTTCGGACTTTGGGTCTAATCGGTTTTCGGGTTCATCAGGTCGGGTTCATCGGGTTTCGGACTTAGATCTAAGCATAAAGTTCTGTTTGTTGAAAAATCCGTATAAAATCACTCACTCATTGGTCTGATTGAGGTGTATAATATATCGATGGAAAGCTCTTTGTGTCTAGAACAACTTTCTAGTTTACAACGAGATCTAATTGCGACTTTAAGGGGCTCGAAATAATGTATTTCCAAAACTGGTCATGTTAAAACGGGTTTTGCGCACTGTTTTTGTAAAATTCATATAAAATTGGTCATTGATCCAAAAAATATGCATTTTAGATGATTAGATTCCTAAGAAATAGTAGTACGTTTTTAATTTAGATGTCAAATTTTAATTTGTTCTCTAAGTATGGGTAAATCGTCAAAACGCTTGTAGGACGGAAGCTGTAACTTTTCAAAGTTGTTTTCTACTAAAAACTAGGGGTGAGCATCGGTCGGGTCGGGTCGGGCCGAAAAAACCCCATCCCGATCGGGTTTTGGGTGTACAAAACAGACCCCGAAACCCTTCCTAAGTAAAGTTCGAGTTTCGGACTTTGGGTCTAATCGGTTTTAGGGTATCGGGTCGGGTTCATCGGGTTTCGGACTTAGATCTAAGCATAAAGTTCTGTTTGTTGAAAAATCCGTATAAAATCACTCACTCATTGGTCTGATTGAGGTGTATAATATATCGATGGAAAGCTCTCTGTGTCTAGAACAACTTTCTAGTTTACAACGAGATCTAATTGCGACTTTAAAGGGCTCGAAATAATGTATTTCCAAAACTGGTCATGTTAAAACGGGTTTTGCGCACTGTTTTTGTAAAATTCATATAAAATTGGTCATGGATCCAAAAAATATATATTTTAGACGATTAGATTCCTAAGAAATAGTAGTACGTTTTTAATTTAGATGTCAAATCTTAATTTGTTCTCTAAGTATGGGTAAATCGTCAAAACGCTTGTAGGACGGAAGCTGTAACTTTTCAAAGTTGTTTTCTACTAAAAACTAGGGGTGAGCATCGGTCGCGTCGGGTCGGGCCGAAAAACCCCCATCCCGATCGGGTTTTGGGTGGACAAAACAGGCCCCGAAACCCTTCCTAAGTAAAGTTCGAGTTTCGGACTTTGGGTCTAATCGGTTTTCGGGTTCATCGGGTCGGGTTCATCGGGTTTCGGACTTAGATCTAAGCATAAAGTTCTGTTTGTTGAAAAATCCGTATAAAATCACTCACTCATTGGTCTGATTGAGGTGTATAATATATCGATGGAAAGCTCTCTGTGTCTAGAACAACTTTCTAGTTTACAACGAGATCTAATTGCGACTTTAAGGGGCTCGAAATAATGTATTTCCAAAACTGGTCATGTTAAAACGGGTTTTGCGCACTGTTTTTGTAAAATTCATATAAAATTGGTCATTGATCCAAAAAATATGCATTTTAGACGATTAAATTCCAAAGAAATAGTAGTACGTTTTTAATTTAGATGTCAAATTATAATTTGTTCTCTAAGTATGGGTAAATCGTCAAAACGCTTGTAGGACGGAAGCTGTAACTTTTCAAAGTTGTTTTCTACTAAAAACTAGGGGTGAGCATCGGTCGGGTCGGGTCGGGCCGAAAAAACCCCATCCCGATCGGGTTTTGGGTGGACAAAACAGGCCCCGAAACCCTTCCTAAGTAAATTTCGAGTTTCGGACTTTGGGTCTAATCGGTTTTCGGGTTCATCGGGTCGGGTTCATCGGGTTTCGGACTTAGATCTAAGCATAAAGTTCTGTTTGTTGAAAAATTCGTATAAAATCACTCACTCATTGGTCTGATTGAGGTGTATAATATATCGATGGAAAGCTCTCTGTGTCTAGAACAACTTTCTAGTTTACAACGAGATCTAATTGCGACTTTAAGGGGCTCGAAATAATGTATTTCCAAAACTGGTCATGTTAAAACGGGTTTTGCGCACTGTTTTTGTAAAATTCATATAAAATTGGTCATTGATACAAAAAATATGCATTTTAGACGATTAGATTCCTAAGAAATAGTAGTACGTTTTTAATTTATATGTCAAATCTTAATTTGTTCTCTAAGTATGGGTAAATCGTCAAAACGCTTGTAGGACGGAAGCTGTAACTTTTCAAAGTTGTTTTCTACTAAAAACTAGGGGTGAGCATCGGTCGGGTCGGGTCGGGCCGAAAAACCCCCATCCCGATCGGGTTTTGGGTGGACAAAACAGGCCCCGAAACCCTTCCTAAGTAAAGTTCGAGTTTCGGACTTTGGGTCTAATCGGTTTTCGGGTTCATCGGGTCGGGTTGATCGGGTTTCGGACTTAGATCTAAGCATAAAGTTCTGTTTGTTGAAAAATCCGTATAAAATCACTCACTCATTGGTCTGATTGAGGTGTATAATATATCGATGGAAAGCTCTCTGTGTCTAGAACAACTTTCTAGTTTACAACGGGATCTAATTGCGACTTTAAGGGGCTCGAAATAATGTATTTCCAAAACTGGTCATGTTAAAACGGGTTTTGCGCACTGTTTTTGTAAAATTCATATAAAATTGGTCATTGATCCAAAAAATATGCATTTTAGACGATTAGATTCCTAAGAAATAGTAGTATGTTTTTAATTTAGATGTCAAATCTTAATTTGTTCTCTAAGTATGGGTAAATCGTCAAAACGCTTGTAGGACGGAAGCTGTAACTTTTCAAAGTTGTTTTCTACTAAAAACTAGGGGTGAGCATCGGTCGGGTCGGGTCGGGCCGAAAAACCCCCATCCCGATCGGGTTTTGGGTGGACAAAACAGGCCCCGAAACCCTTCCTAAGTAAAGTTCGAGTTTCGGACTTTGGGTCTAATCGGTTTTCGGGTTCATCGGGTCGGGTTCATCGGGTTTCGGACTTAGATCTAAGCATAAAGTTCTGTTTGTTGAAAAATCCGTATAAAATCACTCACTCATTGGTCTGATTGAGGTGTATAATATATCGATGGAAAGCTCTCTGTGTCTAGAACAACTTTCTAGTTTACAACGGGATCTAATTGCGACTTTAAGGGGCTCGAAATAATGTATTTCCAAAACTGGTCATGTTAAAACGGGTTTTGCGCACTGTTTTTGTAAAATTCATATAAAATTGGTCATTGATCCAAAAAATATGCATTTTAGACGATTAGATTCCTAAGAAATAGTAGTATGTTTTTAATTTAGATGTCAAATCTTAATTTGTTCTCTAAGTATGGGTAAATCGTCAAAACGCTTGTAGGACGGAAGCTGTAACTTTTCAAAGTTGTTTTCTACTAAAAACTAGGGGTGAGCATCGGTCGGGTCGGGTCGGGCCGAAAAACCCCCATCCCGATCGGGTTTTGGGTGGACAAAACAGGCCCCGAAACCCTTCCTAAGTAAAGTTCGAGTTTCGGACTTTGGGTCTAATCGGTTTTCGGGTTCATCGGGTTTCGGACTTAGATCTAAGCATAAAGTTCTGTTTGTTGAAAAATCCGTATAAAATCACTCACTCATTGGTCTGATTGAGGTGTATAATATATCGATGGAAAGCTCTTTGTGTCTAGAACAACTTTCTAGTTTACAACGAGATCTAATTGCGACTTTAAGGGGCTCGAAATAATGTATTTCCAAAACTGGTCATGTTAAAACGGGTTTTGCGCACTGTTTTTGTAAAATTCATATAAAATTGGTCATTGATCCAAAAAATATGCATTTTAGACGATTAGATTCCTAAGAAATAGTAGTACGTTTTTAATTTAGATGTCAAATCTTAATTTGTTCTCTAAGTTTTGACACCCCACGGATCTTACCGCAAGTGTACGGGTCGAAGTCAAGTAATAGTGTACGGAAGTACGAGTATCGAATCACGGGGAACTAGGAACTAAATATCACAATGACCATAATTGCTATTAATTGGACTGTCGAAATTGGAGATTGGTTTAATAACTAATTACTTGCAGAAATTAAAGTCAAACAAACACCAGACAACTAGTAAGCAGTTTTGGAATTCAGTTGGAGAAACAGTTTAGGGTTGGATATCCTTAGGTTTCACATATGAATATCAGACTAAGTTAAATACCAGTTAATCCCATTATTGAATACTCAACCTTGAACTAACCATTGCTCTCTCTCAAGTAACAACAGTTATATTTTGTAAAACATGGCGCTTTCTCAAGCTACCATGAAGTTTATCTCGAAACAGCATAAGATTAATCTCTCGATCTCACCCTATGTAGTTCAAAACACATTAAGCGCAGGTTATATTGAGACTAAAGTTTACTCGGTATATGTCTATCCTTTCTTACCTTTAGGCATGTGATTTCTAATTCTAGATCTCAATTAATTCTCTCGAACATAATCGAAAACAATAAAACAGTTGTAAGTTAGCTACGCTCACAAAAGCATTAGGAACAAGATCGCATGCATTCATTAAATCGGAAAAACTGATAAACATCATTCGTCATCCATCATATGTTCAATCCTAAATCAATCCAACCCCCAACATCTTAAAGTTAGTTCATGATGTTGGGGGATTCAAACACAAAAGAAAAGGAAACGAAAGTATGAGAAAACATGGTAACGTGATTGTGGTGATAGTGTAAGATGAATTGATGAACTCCCTTTCCCGTGCTTGAATCTACTTCGCGTCGTGAATGTTTCTTCGATTGGTTCTCGATCTTCACTCCAAATGGTGTCACGTGGCTCTGGAAATCGCCCCCGAACTGCTCCTGGTCGTCTGCCGTAAGTTGGATATCGAAATAATGACCTAAATCCCGACTCAAATACTGAAAATTCGACAAACAGTGACATACGCCACTTGCCACGCGACTTGCAAGTCGCGTGGTAAGTCGCGCGCTTCTCAGAAGTGTTTCTGGGTCGGATCTGGTTCGCGGGTCGGGTCCTGGTTCGTTCGCGGGTCTTGGGCTTGGCTTTTGGGCTCCCGTTAGGCTTTGTTTTAACTCGTTTTGGGCTCGTTTTCGCTTCTATTTCCAAGGAATGCCGCCTTTTATATAACCTGCGTAAATCACTAGATAAAATGTAAAACACACGCCTTTTTACTTGAATACAAGCCAATCTCGTTGGTTTGAGAACCGAAAATAACGCCAAAAAGTGGCGTTATCAACAACCCCAAACCGAGCGTTGCTTGTCCCCAAGCAAATTAGCGATAAAAACAGAATAAAAGCATATATCTGTGAAAAACAATAACTGCACAATTCCAATCGGTACCAAGTGATGCATCGGTGATTTCCCACACCCGTGAATATCTTTCTCACTCTCGCCTCATTCTTTATTTCGTTCGATCTATGACCTTCTATTGGGAGTTGAACTCGTGACAGTTCCGATTACATTAAGGTTAGACTAAGTCTAGACATGCTAGGGAAAACATTTCGCCTCGACCCTACCTCACGGGATTCTCTCTTTGCGCTCGAAATAGGTTATCGCTCGTGTTGTCATGTTTTAAGGCAGTTATGTGCAAGAATACTCAAATTTCATGACAACTCTAAAGAAAGACGCACAAGTGTCCAAAAGTTGATCTCAGAATGGAATCAAGTAGCAAGACAGGGAATATCGGTAAAGGTAGGCATAGATCGTAATCACATTTTCCAAAAGATCCTCCAGGTCTTTACACGGGTTGTAATGGGGCTAAGGTTAAGGTTGAGAAACGAAGGGTAAAATGGTTCAAACATCCTTGGTGTGTCAATTGTTGGCAATTCCGAACTCTACAGCTTTGTGCTCTATTATTTGGCCCTTTTGGTCACTATTGGAGTCGCTTTGACTCTCTTATTTTTCAGCTCTAGATAATATCTAAATAACTGTATTTATTTAATTTTTTTTTTTGGGACTTCATTGGTCCTCTTTTCCATTTCTCGGGTTACATTGACCCGTTTTATTCTCATAACTGTCCGGAATTCTTTCTTTTCTGCTCTATCTCTATTAGTTCATTACTGCTTCCAATTAACACACTTTCGGATGAGGTTGGCTAAGGCTTGTGGCTAAGGGTGAATGATGGGTTTAGAAAGAATTGGGGTGAGTGTTTGGCTGCAAAATGGATATGGTTACACACTAAGGGTAAAAGGGAAAATGATAGCTAAAATTGGTTAAAACAAACACACAATGCCTGGAATCATTTCTTAAGGTCCACACGATATGGTCTACTATACCCTCACCTAATATCCCGATGTCCGTCTTTGCTACTCAACGCAATAATGTAGTGAGATCATCCTACATTCACGACAAGGAATTCGAAAAGTGTATAAGACTTATGTGTATGAATCCCTCGAAATGAAAACGTCTTTTAGGCTCAAAATCTCACCATCGGGTGGTCTCCACTAATGTCCCTAGTCATGTCCTTTCCCGGTCCTTCCCTAACGGTCACGTCACTATCATGAGATTCTTCCCACAATGGTCGGTCTCGATCATTCAAAACAAAAAAATTTAGCCTATGTGATCTAGACACTCAGAAGTGTAGGAAATCTACGTGCATCAGGTTGGGCCCGATTGGGCAACCCCAAACCTTACCCACACATTGTCCCCAATATGCAAGCAAAGTCGTAGGTGATGCGACTCAATCATTGTGCAGTTATTTACAGGAATAAAAGAAAGACGGGTAAAACATTACATAACAAGCACAAAGAACTCCAAAATTCTAAAGTGGGCACCCCAAACCTAGTCCGTGGCCTAGGTTTGCCAAATAAAAGCCAACCCCAAACCTCGGTGAAACCGAGGTTTGCACAGGGTCTAATGTGAGTGTGTAGATGGTTCAGAAATGAGGCACCCCAAACCTAAGTGAAACTTAGGTTTGTTGCGTCTCGTGCAATTAAAATAGAACAACCCATCGAACACCACTCTTTTAACAGAGAAATGATTAGAACGTACCTGTTTTGCCCGGCCGGAGGGTTCTTGACAGTTTAGCATCAATCGGAGAACGGAGTGAACGTGCAAAACAACGGGAAGACACAAAACAAGCAAAGGAAACACACAAAGCAATAAAGAAAAAGAAAAACTGCACGAAAAACGAAAAACGAGACAAATGGGACTCCCGCGGCTTAGCCCGCGGCTTGCAAGTCGCGTGGAAAACCGCGTAACCCTCTGTTTCAGAAAACCAACAGAGGGCCCCGCGACTTGCTGCGCGGTCTGCAAACCGCGTGACAAGCCGCGTAAGTCCCTGTTTCAGCTATTTTTGATTTTTTCGATTTTTTGATTTTTTATGGTTTTTCATTATTTAAACACACTAAAAAAATGAAAATAAAGATAAAACAAGAAAGCAAACCTTGGTGGGTTGCCTCCCACCTAGCGCCGTATTTAAAGTCGTGGCACGACTGTGTGGTTCTCAACTCGGCTTTGTATCCGCAGATTTGGATCGCCCACACCTGCGATTCTTTGCGGATTCATTCATCTTCGGTCCTCCTCCTCTTTCACCACTTCCTCTTTCCATCAGTTTGAATCTCACGCTCTCACCACCAACTCGGAACGTGATTTCGCCCTCTTCCATATCAATCAGTGCCCGACTCGTGGCCAAGAAGGATCTCCCCAGAATTAACGGGACTTCTTCATCCTCGTCTATATCTATCACTACAAAGTCGACAGGGAAGTAAAACTTACCTACTTTTATCAGCACATCCTCAACCACCCCGTACGGGTACCTTATCGAGCGATCAGCCAGCTTCAAAGTCATGTATATTGGGCTCACCTCACCCAGGCCAAGTTTCCTGAAAATAGACAGAGGCATCAGATTTATACTAGCCCCTAAATCACATAAAACTTTATTAAAAGAAAAGTCCCCAATTTGAATAGGGATAGAGAAACTCCCTGGATCTTTAAGCTTTTGGGGAAGCTTATTCTGGAAAATAGCGCTGCACTCTTCAGTGAGTGCAACGGTGGCTTGATGATCAAGTGCCCTCTTCTTCGATATAATCTCCTTCATGAACTTGGCGTACGAAGGCATTTGCGTAAGTGCCTCTGCAAACGGAATATTAATAGTTAGCTTTTTAAAGACATCAAGAAATTTAGAAAATTGAACCTGGTCTTCATTCGCTTTCAGCCTGCTTGGGTAGGGTACTCTCGGGATTTCCGGCGTGACCGGTTGTGTCGCCTCTTTCTTTTTATCTTCACTCTTCTCACTCTCTTTCATCTCAAACTCTTTCTCAGCCTCTAACTCGTCCATATCAATGATCTCTACCTCATTATCGGCTTCCTTTGCTAGCTCTTCATTCAGCTCCTTGCCATCTCTCAGATAGATGGCATTGCAGTGTTCCCGGTTTTGTCTTTCGGGTTGACTTGGAAATTTCCCGGGGGCTCGGTTTTGTAGGGTCTCGGAGATCTGCCCCACTTGCCTCTCGAGGATCTTGATGGCGGCGGTGTTTTGCTCGGTAGCCGCTTTGACAATGTTGACTGTACTGACTAACCCCTCGACTGTGCTGGCTAATCCCCCGACTGTAGTGTCCATCTTAGACATGAACTTCATCATCATGTCCTCGAATCCCGGCTTCTTCTCTCCGGACGGTCCCTCGTTCCTTTGCTGAAAACCTGGAGGGCGGTACACACTGTTAGTATTAAAAGAATTGGAAGAGTTAGAAAAGTTACCTGGTTGTGGACCCGGCTGATTCCATGAGAGATTGGGGTGCTTTTTCCACCCCTCGTTATATGTATTCGAGAAAGGATCGTTTCTCGGTTGATTCCGGTTTGCCACAAAATGAACCTGATCGGGTTCTTGAAGATTCCCTCCATTCAGCTGATTTGTGAGAAAGGCTAGTTGAGCTTTTAGCTCACTCATCTCATTACCTTCTTGGACACTTGCGACTCGTCTTACCGCTGATCTCGGAGTGGAGAAACTATGTTCGGCTAGGTTCTCAATCAGCTCGCACGCTTCCTCATATGACTTGTCCATTAATGCCCCACCCGCGGCAGCAGTGATGTCGTTCTTAAATTGTGGGTGAAGTCCACTGAAAAAGGTCTGGATGATGACCCAGCCCTGTAGCCCATGATGAGGACATTTCTTGATCATGTCCTTATAACGCTCCCACGCCTCATATAACGTTTCCTGGTCCCATTGAGAAAAATGGGTGATCTCCGCCATTAGTTGGGCGGTTCTGCTCGGTGGGAAGAACTTTTGGAGAAAGGCTGCTTTCAACTGTCCCCAAGTAGTGATCGAGTCTGGTTGGATGCTCTCGGTCCATGTCTCGACTCTACCCTTGAGTGAAAACCCAAACAATCTCAGCTTGATCGCGTCCTCGTTCATACCATTAATCTTGAACGTGTTGCAGATCCGTTCAAAGGCCCGAAGGTGTGCATGAGGGTCTTCTGTAGGCGTTCCTCCATATTGATTTTGCTGCACCATCACGATGGTGCTCGGTTTAAGCTAAAAATAATTCGCCCCCGTGGTGGGCGCTTGGAGGCCTATCCGTGCGGCCGCCACATTAGGATCGGCGAACGACCGCATCGGAACTCTCTCCGGAGGAGGTGGTGGTGGATTGTTGCGGCGAGGTGGAGGATTGTTTTGCGGAGGTGGTCTCTCGTCGTCTGACATTTCGAACTTTAGATTTCGCTTAGCTTTGGCTCTTTCCGTAGACGACGGGCGGTTCTTTCGATCTCCGGATCAAATTCTTCAATCTCTTTTCCTCGGGTCGTCCTTGGCATAAACCAAGCGGTACCTGAAAAGAAGAAAACAAAGTCAATAACCTGAAAACTGAAAGTGATGGAATAAAATAACAAGACAAGAAAAATGCCCAATCTAATAACGCGTATAGATAGTAGTGCTATTAGTTTCAACTAATTCCCCGGCAACGGCGCCAAAAACTTGACACGGGGTTTTGACACCCCGCGGATCTTACCGCAAGTGTACGGGTCGAAGTCAAGTAATAGTGTACGGAAGTACGAGTATCGAATCACGGGGAACTAGGAACTAAATATCACAATGACTATAATTGCTATTAATTGGACTGTCGAAATTGGAGATTGGTTTAATAACTAATTACTTGCAGAAATTAAAGTCAAACAAACACCAGACAACTAGTAAGCAGTTTTGGAATTCAGATGGAGAAACAGTTGAGGGTTGGATATCCTTAGGTTTCACATATGAATATCAGACTAAGATAAATACCAGTTAATCCCATTATTGAATACTCAACCTTGAACTAACCATTGCTCTCTCTCAAGTAACAACAGTTATATTTTGTAAAACATCGCGCTTTCTCAAGCTACCATGAAGTTTATCTCGAAACAGCATAAGATTAATCTCTCGATCTCACCCTATGTAGTTCAAAACACATTAAGCGCAGGTTATATTGAGACTAAAGTTTACTCGGTATATCTCTTTCCTTTCTTACCTTTAGGCATGTGATTTCTAATTCTAGATCTCAATTAATTCTCTCGAACATAATCGAAAACAATAAAACAGTTGTAAGTTAGCTACGCTCACAAAAGCATTAGGGACAAGATCGCATGCATTCATTAAATCGGAAAAACTGATAAACATCATTCGTCATCCATCATATGTTCAATCCTAAATCAATCCAACCCCCAACATCTTAAAGTTAGTTCATGATGTTGGGGGATTCAAACACAAAAGAAAAGGAAACGAAAGTATGAGAAAACATGATAACGTGATTGTGGTGATAGTGTAAGATGAATTGATGAACTCCCTTTCCCGTGCTTGAATCTACTTCGCGTCGTGAACGTTTCTTCGATTGGTTCTCGATCTTCACTCCAAATGGTGTCACGTGGCTCTGGAAATCGCCCCCGAACTGCTCCTGGTCGTCTGCCGTAAGTTGGATATCAAAATAATGACCTAAATCCCGACTCAAATACTGAAAATTCGACAAACAGTGACATACGCCACTTGCCACGCGACTTGCAAGTCGCGTGGTAAGTCGCGCGCTTCTCAGAAGTGTTTCTGGGTCGGATCTGGTTCGCGGGTTGGGTCCTGGTTCGTTCGCGGGTCTTGGGCTTGGCTTTTGGGCTCCCGTTAGGCTTCGTTTTAACTCGTTTTGGGCTCGTTTTCGCTTCTATTTCCAAGGAATGCCGCCTTTTATATAACCTGCGTAAATCACTAGATAAAACGTAAAACACACGCCTTTTTACTTGAATACAAGCCAATCTCGTTGGTTTGAGAACCGAAAATAACGCCAAAAAGTGGCGTTATCAATCGTCAAAACGCTTGTAGGACGGAAGCTGTAACTTTTCAAAGTTGTTTTCTACTAAAAACTAGGGGTGAGCATCGGTCGGGTCGGGTCGGGCCGAAAAACCCCCATCCCGATCGGGTTTTGGGTGGACAAAACAGGCCCCGAAACCCTTCCTAAGTAAAGTTCGAGTTTCGGACTTTGGGTCTAATCGGTTTTCGGGTTCATCGGGTTTCGGACTTAGATCTAAGCATAAAGTTCTGTTTATTGAAATATCCGTATAAAATCACTCACTCATTGGTCTGATTGAGGTGTATAATATATCGATGGAAAGCTCTCTGTGTCTAGAACAACTTTCTAGTTTACAACGAGATCTAATTGCGACTTTAAGGGGCTCGAAATAATGTATTTCCAAAACTGGTCATGTTAAAACGGGTTTTGCGCACTGTTTTTGTAAAATTCATATAAAATTGGTCATTGATCCAAAAAATATATATTTTAGACGATTAGATTCCTAAGAAATAGTAGTACGTTTTTAATTTAGATGTCAAATCTTAATTTGTTCTCTAAGTATGGGTAAATCGTCAAAACGCTTGTAGAACGGAAGCTGTAACTTTTCAAAGTTGTTTTCTACTAAAAACTAGGGGTGAGCATCGGTCGGGTCGGGTCGGGCCGAAAAACCCCCATCCCGATCGGGTTTTGGGTGGACAAAACAGGCCCCGAAACCCTTCCTAAGTAAAGTTCGAGTTTCGAACTTTGGGTCTAATCGGTTTTCGGGTTCATCGGGTCGGGTTCATCGGGTTTCGGACTTAGATCTAAGCATAAAGTTCTGTTTGTTGAAAAATCCGTATAAAATCACTCACTCATTGGTCTGATTGAGGTGTATAATATATCGATGGAAAGCTCTCTGTGTCTAGACCAACTTTCTAGTTTACAACGAGATCTAATTGCGACTTTAAGGGGCTCGAAATAATGTATTTCCAAAACTGGTCATGTTAAAACGGGTTTTGCGCACTGTTTTTGTAAAATTCATATAAAATTGGTCATTGATCCAAAAAAAAATATATTTTAGACGATTAGATTCCTAAGAAATAGTAGTACGTTTTTAATTTAGATGTCAAATCTTAATTTGTTCTCTAACTATGGGTAAATCGTCAAAACGCTTGTAGGACGGAAGCTGTAACTTTTCAAAGTTGTTTTCTACTAAAAACTAGGGGTGAGCATCGGTCGGGTCGGGTCGGGCCGAAAAACCCCCATCCCGATCGGGTTTTGGGTGGACAAAACAGGCCCCGAAACCCTTCCTAAGTAAAGTTCGAGTTTCGGACTTTGGGTCTAATCGGTTTTCGGGTTCATCGAGTTTCGGACTTAGATCTAAGCATAAAGTTCTGTTTGTTGAAAAATCCGTATAAAATCACTCACTCATTGGTCTGATTGAGTTGTATAATATATCGATGGAAAGCTCTTTGTGTCTAGAACAACTTTCTAGTTTACAACGAGATCTAATTGCGACTTTAAGGGGCTCGAAATAATGTATTTCCAAAACTGGTCATGTTAAAACGGGTTTTGCGCACTGTTTTTGTAAAATTCATATAAAATTGGTCATTGATCCAAAAAATATGCATTTTAGACGATTAGATTCCTAAGAAATAGTAGTACGTTTTTAATTTAGATGTCAAATCTTAATTTGTTCTCTAAGTATGGGTAAATCGTCAAAACGCTTGTAGGACGGAAGCTGTAACTTTTCAAAGTTGTTTTCTACTAAAAACTAGGGGTGAGCATCGGTCGGGTCGGGTCGGGCCGAAAAAACCCCATCCCGATCGGGTTTTGGGTGGACAAAACAGGCCCCGAAACCGTTCCTAAGTAAAGTTCGAGTTTCGGACTTTGGGTCTAATCGGTTTTCGGGTTCATCGGGTCGGGTTCATCGGGTTTCAGACTTAGATCTAAGCATAAAGTTCTGTTTGTAGAAAAATCCGTATAAAATCACTCACTCATTGGTCTGATTGATGTGTATAATATATCGATGGAAAGCTCTCTGTGTTTAGAACAACTTTCTAGTTTACAACGAGATCTAATTGCGACTTTAAGGGGCTCGAAATAATGTATTTCCAAAACTGGTCATGTTAAAACGGGTTTTGCGCACTGTTTTTGTAAAATTCATATAAAATTGGTCATTGATCCAAAAAATATGCATTTTAGACGATTAGATTCCTAAGAAATAGTAGTACGTTTTTAATTTAGATGTCAAATTTTAATTTGTTCTCTAAGTATGGGTAAATCATCAAAACGGTTGTAGGACGGAAGCTGTAACTTTTCAAAGTTGTTTTCTACTAAAAACTAGGGGTGAGCATCGGTCGGGTCGAGTCGGGCCGAAAAAACCCCATCCCGATCGGGTTTTGGGTGGACAAAACAGGCCCCGAAACCCTTCCTAAGTAAAGTTCGAGTTTCGGACTTTGGGTCTAATCGGTTTTCGGGTTCATCGGGTTTCGGACTTAGATCTAAGCATAAAGTTCTGTTTGTTGAAAAATCCATATAAAATCACTCACTCATTGGTCTGATTGAGGTGTATAATATATCGATGGAAAGCTCTCTGGGTTTAGAACAACTTTCTAGTTTACAACGAGATCTAATTGCGACTTTAAGGGGCTCGAAATAATGTATTTCCAAAACTGGTCATGTTAAAACGGGTTTTGCGCACTGTTTTTGTAAAATTCATATAAAATTGGTCATTGATCCAAAAAATATGCATTTTAGACGATTAGATTCCTAAGAAATAGTAGTACGTTTTTAATTTAGATGTCAAATCTTAATTTGTTCTCTAAGTATGGGTAAATCGTCAAAACGCTTGTAGGACGGAAGCTGTAACTTTTCAAAGTTGTTTTCTACTAAAAGCTAGGGGTGAGCATCGGTCGGGTCGGGTCGGGCCGAAAAACCCCCATCCCGATCGGGTTTTTGGTGGACAAAACAGGCCCCGAAACCCTTCCTAAGTAAAGTTCGAGTTTCGGACTTTGGGTCTAATCGGTTTTCGGGTTCATCGGGTTTCGGACTTAGATCTAAGCATAAAGTTCTGTTTGTTGAAAAATCCGTATAAAATCACTCACTCATTGGTCTAATTGAGGTGTATAATATATCGATGGAAAGCTCTCTGTGTCTAGAACAACTTTCTAGTTTACAACGAGATCTAATTGCGACTTTAAGGGGCTCGAAATAATGTATTTCCAAAACGGGTCATGTTAAAACGAGTTTTGCGCACTGTTTTTGTAAAATTCATATAAAATTGGTCATTGATCCAAAAAATATGCATTTTAGACGATTAGATTCCTAAGAAATAGTAGTACGTTTTTAATTTAGATGTCAAATCTTAATTTGTTCTCTAAGTATGGGTAAATCGTCAAAACGCTTGTAGGACGGAAGCTATAACTTTTCAAAGTTGTTTTCTACTAAAAACTAGGGGTGAGCAGCGGTCGAGTCGGGTCGGGCCGAAAAACCCCCATCCCGATCGGGTTTTGGGTGGACAAAACAGGCCCCGAAACCCTTCCTAAGTAAAGTTCGAGTTTCGAACTTTGGGTCTAATCGGTTTTCGGGTTCATCGGGTCGGGTTCATCGGGTTTCGGACTTAGATCTAAGCATAAAGTTCTGTTTGTTGAAAAAATCCGTATAAAATCACTCACTCATTGGTCTGATTGAGGTGTATAATATATCGATGGAAAGCTCTCTGTGTCTAGAACAACTTTCTAGTTTACAACGAGATCTAATTGCGACTTTAAGGGGCTCGAAATAATGTATTTCCAAAACTGGTCATGTTAAAACGGGTTTTGCGCACTGTTTTTGTAAAATTCATATAAAATTGGTCATTGATCCAAAAAATATGCATTTTAGACGATTAGATTCCTAAGAAATAGTAGTACGTTTTTAATTTAAATGTCAAATCTTAATTTGTTCTCTAAGTATGGGTAAATCGTCAAAACGCTTGTAGGACGGAAGCTGTAACTTTTCAAAGTTGTTTTCTACTAAAAACTAGGGGTGAGCATCGGTCGGGTCGGGTCGGGCCGAAAAAACCCCATCCCGATCGGGTTTTGGGTGGACAAAACAGGCCCCGAAACCCTTCCTAAGTAAAGTTCGA
The DNA here is from genome assembly GCA_033807775.1 of Saussurea involucrata. Classification (NCBI taxonomy): domain Eukaryota; kingdom Viridiplantae; phylum Streptophyta; class Magnoliopsida; order Asterales; family Asteraceae; genus Saussurea; species Saussurea involucrata. Next base: position 149,978,785 of record CM066315.1, read on the forward strand.
GTTTCGGACTTTGGGTCTAATCGGTTTTCGGGTTCATCGGGTCGGGTTCATCGGGTTTCGGACTTAGAACTAAGCATAAAGTTCTGTTTGTTGAAAAATCCGTATAAAATCACTCACTCATTGGTCTGATTGAGGTGTATAATATATCGATGGAAAGCTCTCTGTGTCTAGAACAACTTTCTAGTTTACAACGAGATCTAATTGCGACTTTAAGGGGCTCGAAATAATGTATTTCCAAAACTGGTCATGTTAAAACGGGTTTTGCGCACTGTTTTTGTAAAATTCATATAAAATTGGTCATTGATCCAAAAAATATGCATTTTAGACGATTAGATTCCTAAGAAATAGTAGTACGTTTTTAATTTAGATGTCAAATCTTAATTTGTTCTCTAAGTATGGGTAAATCGTCAAAACGCTTGTAGGACGGAAGCTGTAACTTTTCAAAGTTGTTTTCTACTAAAAGCTAGGGGTGAGCATCGGTCGGGTCGGGTCGGGCCGAAAAACCCCCATCCCGATCGGGTTTTGGGTGGACAAAACAGGCCCCGAAACCCTTCCTAAGTAAAGTTCGAGTTTCAGACTTTGGGTCTAATCGGTTTTCGGGTTCATCGGGTCGGGTTCATCGGGTTTCGGACTTAGATCTAAGCATAAAGTTCTGTTTGTTGAAAAATCCGTATAAAATCACTCACTCATTGGTCTGATTGAGATGTATAATATATCGATGGAAAGCTCTCTGTGTCTAGAACAACTTTCTAGTTTACAACGAGATCTAATTGCGACTTTAAGGGGCTCGAAATAATGTATTTCCAAAACTGGTCAAGTTAAAACGGGTTTTGCGCACTGTTTTTGTAAAATTCATATAAAATTGGTCATTGATCCAAAAAATATGCATTTTAGACGATTAGATTCCTAAGAAATAGTAGTACGTTTTTAATTTAGATGTCAAATCTTAATTTGTTCTCTAAGTATGGGTAAATCGTCAAAACGCTTGTAGGACGGAAGCTGTAACTTTTCAAAGTTGTTTTCTACTAAAAACTAGGGGTGAGCATCGGTCGGGTCGGGTCGGGCCGAAAAATGTTAGTCCCAAAGCATCTGATGTAAAAGTATTGAAAATAGTTCCAAGTCAGAAGACCAACAGAGATCAGACAGAAGACCTGGAAGATGTTCATCAAAGAAGACCAACAGAGCTCATCAGAGCTCTGACGGATCCAACAGAGCTCATCAGAGCTCTGTCGAAGAATTCCAAAAGAGAACAAGTATTTCAACAGAAGACCGACAGAGCTCTTGCGACAGAGCTCTGTGAAGTAAAAGACCTCTGTCAGTCTAAGTCTCGTAGGAAATCTGAAGTGTTAGACAAGTGTCCACAACTTCCACGTATGCCCTAAAAATTGGAGACACACTTTCCACGTGTCATTCCAGGGTACGATAGTATACTGTCTACACTTTATCAGGTCTATAAATAGAGAGGTAGTGGAACACACAATTGTAAGCTTTTGGAAGAATTGTTTTCCACAATTGTAAAAGCACGCACTGCAGTATTTCCATAGCACTACTTCGTACGATATTGTCCTGTGAGATTTCCGAACACACTCTTGAACATGTTCTTGGTGTGATTCAATATCAATATACGAGCAGCGTTCTTTAATTGATCTAGTTATCCTTCTACTGTTCTATAATTGATTTTTCACAGTTCATTTATCGTTTGCACAATCACTCACTTTAATGGCATTATTTAAAATGCTTCCGCTGTCTAGTTATTTACCATTATCGTGATACGACGTGAATCTGGGAACCTACAATTGGTATCAGAGCCAAACAGATTCGAATTTGTGCTTCAATCCATTGATTTTTATCAAATTTTGAGAGATTATTGTGTTTTTGTGCAAAGTTGAGAGTTCTTCAAGTTCTTCATCTTTTTGGTTGGTTTTGGCCATTAGAGTTCTTCTACTGGTTTAGAATTGATCAAGGGTTGTTAGTAGAGAATACCTGAGTGTTTTATTCCGCAAAATCACTAGGTTTGTAGCTCAGTTTGTGCATTCACTCAATTTTCGGAGCTTTTAAACTTTTATTTTTCTGCACTCTGTTTTGCTTCGGAAAACCACTTTCTGTTGGTTTTTGGACAAAACTCGAAGAATTAAAGTTGTCCAGAATATCCTCGTGCACCTACCTACCAAATTTCAGCTCAATCCGATAATATTTGAAAATTTGACTCAAGTGCACAAATTCTACTTCTCACGAAGTATCTGTTAACGATCTGATTTTTTTTAAAATTTTCAAGTAACAATATGTCAAGACTAAGATTTAGTGCTGATGCTGATGCTCATTATTATTCTAAGCTTAGTACTAATTTTCGCAAGATAATTCCTACTCTTGAGAAAGAGCTAGAAGAAAGGAACAAGAGCATTCTTATTGATTCAGATAAGATTGCTAAGCTTGAAGAATCGGGTAAACTCCTAAACTGTGAAAATATTGAACTGAAAAGGAATTTATCTGAGTCTGAACAAGAGAAGAAAAGACTTGAACTTAAATGTTTAAAATTTTCTAATCTAATTTCTGATTTAGAAAAGACTCTTGAGAAAGAGAGGAAAGAGTCTAATCTTGAAAGAAAAGAGTTTGAGAAGAAGAAGATTGAAGGATTTCAAACAAAATGTTTGAAAGATGATTTTGAGAGAGAAAGAAATGTTTTTAAAGCTGAAATGTCAAAATTGACAAAAAGACTATCTGATTTGTCAACCAAGATTATGTTGGAGAAGATGTATAAATCAGATCTTCTAAAGAAGTTTGATTTAAATCTTAAAGAAAAAGATGTTTTAGCTAAAAGGCTTAAGGATTTTGACTTAGAAAATTCTCGTGTTGATAATACAGATAATCTTGTCTTCAAAAGAGTGAAAATGGTTTGGAAAGTCAAAAGCTCTACTTCGGTCATAAATGCTCCAAAGCCATCTGTTTCTGTTAAACATTCATCTCTTCATTCTCATAACTGTAAATGCTTTGATCTTCTGTTTAAATTAAAGAACCATTTCTCTAGTTCTAACTGTGTTCCTAATGGGTCATTTCATAAGAAAAATTCAAAGACCCAATATAAGAAAAAGCATAGAAAGGAACCTGGCAAACCAACAAAAACTGGCAAGCCAGAGGACCTGAAGACAGCTCCAAATCCTAACAAAATAGGACCCGTTTGGAAATGGGTACCAAAATGTCTTTAATCTGTTTTACAGGTACTTGGACTCCTTAATACATCTGTTAAGGACTCACACTTCAGTGGATAATGGACTCTTAAACACTCAGTTTAAGACTCATCCTTCAAAGGCAATTGATTCCGGTGCACAACAATCAAGTACTATGACAGCATGCTGGCAGATTTGCGATGCTGTAGTAAATCGTTCATATCTCACTGATAAAGGCACTGATTGATGCGATTCAAAAGGCCCTGGATTCAAAACACATTGATGAAAAGCTTTCATGTTTTGAGAATTCAGAGATTCGAAGTTTATAAGGGTCATATGCATCGTTGAAGTAGACAACAGTGTGCTGATGGAAAGCTGATGGACAGATCTGCGCGACTGTGGTAAATCAACCATATCTTTGTCGTACGAGCTCGAAAAGAGGTGATTCAAGATGATCTAAAAATATAACAAACCAATGCACACTCTTTATGTTTTGAGTTTTTATAAACTCCAGAGATATCATGGTGTAAAGTAGTGTCGAAGTTGGTGTAAAACTGCTGGCAGAGGACTTAGAAGAAATCCGCAAGAGTTCACCAGAGCTCTGTCAGACCTCATCAGATCTCTGTCAGAAACTTCTGTTCCACCAGAGATAACCAACAAAGCAGAGGTACAACAGAGCAGAGGTACAACAACAGAGCAGAGGTACACCAACAGAGCAGAGGTACAACAGAGCAGAGGTACAACAGAGTAGAGGTACTTGCTGTCAGATTTGTGCACCTGTCGTAATTTCAACAGAACTCCCTGCTCGAAACTCCAAATTTGATGAGTCCAGATGCGTTGGATTCCTAAGATAACGAAGAACATTTTTTGTGTTTTGAGCTTGGTCTGAATCAGTGGTCTTCTTGGTCAGAATCGCTGCTAAACTCAGTATACATTTGCTGGACAGAAGTTGTGTTTCTCTCAACTCATCGCCAGAGCTCTGTTGAGCTTACCAGAGCTCTGTTGATTTATCAGAGGCAATTGACAGAGCTATCTCTGTTGTTTTTCAACAGAGACATCTACCAGAGCTCTGTTGATTTGTCAGAAGTTGTCCAAAGCCCGAATTTTTTTGTTTGTTGGACAGCTTTGCGCTGCTTCAGAGACATGCGCATAACTTTTTACTCGGTGCTCCAATTCGCATGAGTCCAGTTGCGTTGAACTCGTAAGACAAAGATGAAACTTTTTTATGATTTAAGTTTGGTCTGAATCAGTGTGCTTAATTGTCAGAATCTGTGTCAAAGTCAGTAGATACTTGCTGGATCGAAAGCATCACTTCACTCTCTCCATTGCCATAATCAGATCAGATTGATGTTGCTTCTATACACATCAGTATAGAACCAGGACTTCAACTGAATGTTGTTTCTACACACATCAGTGTAGGACCAGTACCTCAACAGATCAGACTTTGACTGGTATTTCTAAATCTCTAACCCCCAGCACCATGTTTCCTTTTAATTTGAATTAACTATGCATCTGGATATTCCTAACAAATGTGGAATCATCAAAGATGATTACCAACACCTTTTTATTTTTATAGGATATCTGATTTCAAATTGCGCTTAAATGAGATTTAATGCTCAATTTGAGGGGGAGAAAGCCAGTCTGACCATGTCCATGAAAAGGTAAAATTTCTAAACCTTTAAAACTTATCATGTTTAGAGAAAGACCATCTTTAAAATGATAAAAACTCTTTCAAATGGTCAAACCACTTCTAGATGCCAAAATGCTTTTTCAAATATAGAAGTTGGATTTTAAATGGTTTTCTGAGACATCAAATGGTCAAGTGTGTGGAACAATACAATCTTTAGGACAACAATTTCATGGCATCAATGTGTGAGCTTTATAGAACTTCTATGGATCACTTAAACCTGTGTTTCCTACCAAAGAAGTAAACCTTGAATGTTTGAGAGGTGAAGGGTCTACATCAAAGAGTGGGGGAGATAACTCTCTGAGTTTTTCTCATTGTGCTTAAGAGGTAAAAATTGAAAAGAGAGTTTGGTTAGATGTGAGCTACATGATAAAAAGAAAGAGGGTGTGAGAACAGAGTCAAAAGAATTATACAACTCTGCACCATCTCTTTTCTGAGCCGGGAAAACCACATTTCTGATTTATCACAAATTTTTGGTGATTGTCATTGAAACAGGTAACTAGCCCATGCCAACTCTTGAATTAACCCCACCAGCTACTCACTTCCTTCTCCACAAGGAACTGTTTCACTTTTCACGGGGAAGCAGCACATATGCTATCTGATCTTTCTTTGGAAGATTGGATATTGAAAAGACGGAAAGTTGCCCCACCTTCACACTTCACTCATGCACATTGAGTCTGTGGAAACCTGTTACGTCCAAACAGTTTACACACTTTTGAGCTTAATAGATAATATTCTATTTTCTTCCACACAATATCACGAATCTTTGTGATTCCACATGCATATCTATGTGATATTGCCAAGAACAGTTTGAGAAGTTTATTTTTTTAATTTACTTCAATGATAACTGGAAGTCCTGTCAGACCTTCATCATTGCCAACTCTGAGCATAGGCCACACAATTCTATTTAAATTGTTGTGATAATAGTTGCTATTGTGCTTCTATGTTAGATGATTACCCCTGGTTACTTATTCTTTAATGCAGATTCTCGTGAGAAAAATGTATTTGCTACTCTTCATCTCCTAGCTGTTTATCTACTATCGGTTACTACTCAAACTGGTTATACAAGCTTCCGCACATCAAATCGTTCTCTGATCGTTTGAGAGATAACTGAGACCAGAAAAGTAATGCAACAGTCAAGGGGGAGTACGCAAAGATCTAGGAGGAGTATGCAACGATCAAGGGGGAGTCAAAGAAGGAATTGAAGCAACTGACCTTGTGGAAGATCGGGTTATTTTTAATCTTGAATACAAAGGGGGAGATTGTTAGCTTTTATTTTATATTGTATTCAAGATTACTTGCTTAAATTATAAAAGCCCAAATTGTATTTGCTTAAATTGTAAAAGTCCAAATTGTATTTGTGGGCTTTAGTGGCTAATGGGCTTAGGCCTTAAAACTTAAGTATTTAATGTGTAATTTGTTAGAGTTTTAGGTTAAGCCTCTTAAAATCTCCTAGCCTCAAATTGAAAAAGTTAGCTTTTATTTTATATTGTATTCAAGATTACTTTCTTAAATTATAAAAGCCCAAATTGTATTTGCTTAAATTGTAAAAGTCCAAATTTTATTTGTGGGCTTTAGTGGCTAATGGGCTTAGGCCTTAAAACTTAAGTATTTAATGTGTAATTTGTTAGAGTTTTAGGTTAAGCCTCTTAAAATCTCCTAGCCTCAAATTGAAAAAGTCAGACGTATTGAGAGAGAGAGAGAGCTTCAATTGTGAGAGAGTTGTTCTTAATTCCTATATTGTAAACTCTTCTCAAATCATTCAATACAATTGATTGTTTCTGTATTGTTACTTGTAATTGGGATCCTACAATTGGTATCAGAGCTTCCTTGGTTTTCTTAAGCCAAACGATCCAATCTACCAAGGTTGATTCACTGTTGTTGATTGTGTCTGTGTGTCCTTAAAAGCTTCATAGTACACTCTGTTTTTACTGCTTTCTAGTCCAGACAAGTTTTCATAGCTCATATAATTGTGTTTAAAGATCTCTAGTTCAGTTTAAACGCTTCTCAAAAGTTACTGTTCCATTGGTTACTGTTTGAAACTCTGCAACAACTATACTCTGTTTTTCTTTCAAAATGGCTAACAACGGTATAAATGCTATCTATACCGCTGGTTCTTTAACAAAACCTCCTACTCTTCTGAGAGATGAATATCCTCAGTGGAAAATCAGGATGGTTAATTTTTTCGATGGTATGGATAAAGACCTCATGCGATCTGTCACGGATGGACCATTCCAACCCATGGTTTTTGTTCCTCGTGTACCCGCAACATGAACTACTGCTGAGATTCCAGCTCATTATGAAGTTAAAACCACAGGTTTTACTGATGAGGAAAGTCTAAAAATGGAAAATGATCTTAAAGCAGTTAGACTACTGATTATGGCCATTCCAAACGAAATATTTCAAGAACTAGATTCATGTGTTACTGCTAAGGAAATCTGGGATCAACTTCTTAACCAACTTGAGGGTGGTATCAAGCCCCAAAAGAACAGAAGGACCCAATGTATAAATGAATACAACGATTTCAAGGCACTTCCTGAGGAAACCTTACAGCAAACCTACAACATATTTAATGTGTTGATCAATAAATGCAAAAAATGTGGGGTTGTTAGGTCGAAGGAAGATAACAATGTTCTGTTTTTGAAAAGTTTGAATGATGAATGGTTAAATCTGTCCATGTCCTTACAAGCTAACCAGGACTTAGACGTATGGTCTTTAACGGATGTGTATGGCACTTTGGCCGCACAAGAAAAGGAGGTTGTCAAGCAAAGAGGCAAATCCATCAGTGCTGGTCCAATCGCCTTAGTTTCTGATTCTAAGAAAACCACATCTGAAAGATCCAACAGAGAGAGTTCAAGCAAAGAGAAAAAGAAAGAAAAGTCTGATAAAAGGAAAGGGAAGAAAAGTTTGGTTGCAGAAAGCGGAACAGAGGAGAGCTCATCAGAGGATGATGATATTCAAGCCTTTGCCCAATCTCTTGCTTTAATAACTCAGAAATTTAACAAGAGATTTGGCAATAAGTTCGACGGAAGAGGCAGACATGAGAGAGAAGGAAGGGAAGACAGAAGAGGATATACAGCACCAGAGCAAAGCACCAACAGAGTTGCTACAGAAATAGGGCAACCCCCACAAAGAAGAGAAAATCCACCAGCACAACAGAAGGCCGATGCTGCCCAACCCATTAATCAAAATGTTGGACGCTGCTTCAGATGCAGCAAACCTGGACACTTCTCTGTTAATTGTAGAGGCAAACTGGTGAAAGACCAGGACTACTACAAAAACAAGTACAAGTACAACTACAGAGAGAGAAGTTATGTTGCTGAAATGGAGAATTGGATCTCTGACTCATCTTCCGATGATGAACCAGAACAAGCCAACTTCTGTGGAGTCGCTGTGGATGATGAAAGCTTAGAAGAAACCGTTGACTGGATGACTGGAGAACCGGAGATAACAAAGGGAACAACAGAAGAAGAAGATCTGGCTCATGCATTTGCTCTTACTACGACAGAATCTGATGACAGAGTGCTGGAGATCACCAAACCCAGTGCTAAGGTATGCTCATCTGAATCCAAATCTGACTCAGAATTAGAAATGCATGTTTCCATGTTGAATGAGGAATTTTAGCTTTTAAAACAAAAACTTTCTGAAGAAAAGGAGCTAAGAAAACTAGCTCAGAAGGATCTATCTTTTTACAAGAGAGAAAAGACTCTCTTGGAACAAGAAAAGGATGAAATCTTTAAAGAAAACTCTGAGTTAGAAATCTTACAAAGGAAGAAGGAAAGTCTGTTTTCTGAAAAGATCAAAGTTTATGAAAATGATTTGAAAGAAGTCTGAAAAGTTGAAACAGTCTGAAACAGAGAGACTTAACTCTGTTGCTCTAACTGATTATTTTCAAAGAGAAAGGGAAATACTTCATCAATCCCTACAGAGAAAAGAGATTCAGATTAAAAAGTACCAAGATGCACAAGATGTTCACATCAAGATAAATTCACAGATGGATACGCAAGGTCTTGGTTTCTCTGACCTTGCTCCCTACAACGAAAGGAAGAAGACATCTCTGTCCTCCGCCTTTTGTATTGGGAAAATCCAAGAGGACGTGATATCTGGTAATGCTGTTTTCAAAAGAACCAAAGTGTCAGATGCTTTCTCTAAACCAAGAAATCTTGACTTTAGGAACGTTAGCTATGATTCCTTTGATCATGAAAAGGTTTTAAAACCATCTTCTGAGTTTATTCTTGATCAAGGAAGAGCTAGAATCATACTTCCTAATTCTGTCAAGGACTTGGATACAAAAGAGATTTTCAACTTCAATTCTTTCAAAAGACAGAAGTCTGCTACTTCTGAGACAAAGTCCTCTGTTGAAATACCACAGAGCAAACTTAATCCAGAAGCACCAGTTTTCTCTCCTACCTCTGAATCTATAAGAACATCTTTTGAAGACGACTTGTTGAAAGTTATTGAGGAAAATGCTATCTCTGATTCTTTAAAGCCAAAGTTGAGAAAGTTCAGATCTGTTAAAACAAATATCCCTGTCATACCCATCGAATCAAATTCCTCCAACAGAGCCACTAGAGACTTTCTAGCCTCAAATTGTGACTCTGACTCCGAGGTAGATGAACAGATCTTCTGTGGTCAAAAGAAAATCCTACACAAGGTAAAGCAAACACCGGCAGGATCTACGGATCTAAAAGAAGATGTTTCTTTCTTTAAGAAACAGTCAAGATTCATACCGGCAACAAGCTTTAACAACAAAGATTTCAAGATTCTTGCTTCTAATGCAGTAGAAGTAGAGAAGAAAGAGAAAAACAAAAGTGTTTTTGTAAATTCAAACGTTTCTCTTGCTTTCAAACCGATAAAATTCACACCAGAACAGAAGGGAAAGTGGATAGCTAAGTCCGTTCCAAATTCTGGTGTAAATCAAGGCAGAAATTCCTCTCGTTCAAATGAGTCCGTTTTCAAGAATTACATGTCAAAAGAGTCTATTCCTAAGTATAACAATTTCAAGAAGCAAAATCAGGACAGACTGTATTCAAAAGCGTCTGATCCTAAAGTCTCTCAAAATAAAGCTTCATCCAAACAGTTTTTGAATAAAAACAATGCGCATCAATCATGCTCCGTCAACTGCAATTGTATTCAACTGTTATTGAAATTACAAAATCATCTGAATGGCCCTCACTGTGTTCTGAGTCGTTCTGTTCAAAAGAAGAATTCTCCCACTCAGAACACACAGAAGAAAACCTCTGACGCACCACCAAAACCTAACAAGAAAGAACCCATTATGAAATGGGTACCTAAAAAGAACTAATCTGTCTTGCAGAAACCTCATGTGCAGATCTGGTACTTGGACTCTGGATGCTCCAGGCACATGACGGGTAATAAGGAGCTGCTAACTTCTTTCAAGAACAAGATAGGAAGTGCGGTAACCTTCGGAGGAGACAATGGCGGACAGATTAAGGGTTATGGTACACTAGTTAATGGTAGTGTTTCAGTCTCTGAAGTTGCTTATGTTGAAGGATTAAATCATAATCTTCTCAGTATAAGTCAACTCTGTGATCACGGTTTCGATGTCAATTTTAGGAAGAAGTACTGTTCCTTACTACTTTCCGAGTCCGGTCAAGAACTCTTAAGAGCTGATAGAAAAGGCAATCTTTACAAAATGAATTTCAAACCAAACCAAAACACTGCAACAGAGAGACTCTGTTTAGTGTCTTTGAATAATGAAGATGCCTGGCTCTGGCACAAAAGATTTGCTCACTTAAACTTTCAAAATCTTGACAAGCTCGTAAAACTAAAGTTAGTAAAAGGACTTCCTTCTCTGAAATTTGACAAAGACCATCTCTGTTCTGCTTGTGAACTTGGAAAGATGAAAAGATCTTCACACAGAACAAAGAGTGATCATAGTTGTCCCAGACCTTTGCATATGCTTCATGTGGATCTCTGCGGTCCAATCTCTGTGCAAAGTCTGTCGGGCAAGAAGTATATCCTTGTTTTAATTGATGAATACTCTAGATATACTTGGATTGAGTTCATCAGAGTAAAATCTGATGTCCCAGAAATTTTGATAAGTTTGTTAAAAAGGATACAGGTTCTGTTAGATCTGAAGATACAGAAGCTGAGACGTGACAATGGGACAGAAATCAAGAATGACATAATCAATGCATACCTAACAGAGGAAGGCATCTCCCAAAACTTCTCAGCTGCCAGAACTCCACAACAAAATGGAGTTGTGGAAAGAAAGAACATAACTCTAGTAGAAGCCGCCCGAACCATGTTGGCTGGCTCTGTCCTTCCAATGAACTTCTGGGCAGAAGCAATCTCAACAGCCTGTTTTACACAAAACAGAGCTGTAATTGTAAAAAGATTCAAGAAGACTCCTTATGAACTCATCAACAACAGAAGACCAAACGTAAAATTCTTTCACATCTTCGGTTGCAAGTGCTACATACTAAATGACAGAGAACATCTGGGAAAGTTTGACAAGAAAACAGACGAAGGAATCTTTATTGGTTATTCCTTAACCTCTAAAGCCTACAGAGTCTACAACACCAGATGTCGAGTCATTCAAGAAAGTGTAAATGTGTCCTTTGATGAAAGCGCATCAAGCTCCTCTGATCGAAAATCAACAGAGGGGACACAGACAGAACAAGAGAAGATAAGTTCTTCTAAATCCAGGGAAGAAGACATCAATCTCATGTTCAATGATTTCTTCGATGATGATTCCCATGACATCATTAAAAGAGGAGATCAAGCTCAGAACTCAACAGATCAAAATCTGACAGGTACATCTCTCACTGGTCCCTCTAATACTTCATCATCTACTTCTCTGTCTACAGGAGTGATTCAGAGAAATGAGGAACCACACCAGAATGAAAGAGAACCTGAACAAGAGCCTTCATCACCTCTAATGACAAACGTCGGAAGAAATTCCTTGTTTGAAAGTTCACCATCACAGAGCCCTGTTAACAATTCACAGAGCAATGAGGACACTCTCCAAAGTTGTGTGCCACAGAGCCCTGGTCCAAATCTACAGAGCTCTGATGCTGAAGTTCGTCCTTTCCCATCAGAAGCACAAACGCCACCTGTTGTCCATGCTCCCATGACACGATGGACAAAGAATCACCCTCATCATCTCATCATTGGTGCTGCTGAAGATGGCATAAAGACAAGATCGGCCACAATCAATGAAGCCTTCTTTGTAAACTTCTTAAGTATGATTGAGCCGAAAAAGATTTCTGAAGCCCTAGATGACCCAAACTGGATCGAAGCCATGCAAGAAGAGCTTCTGGAATTCGAAAGAAATAAAGTTTGGTCCTTGGTTCCACTCCCAAGAGGCAAGGAGGCCATTGGAACCAAGTGGGTGTTTAGAAACAAGAAGGATGAAGATGGGATTATCATCAGAAACAAAGCCCGTCTGGTTGCAAAGGGATATAGACAGGAAGAAGGGATTGACTATGACGAAACCTTCGCTCCTGTGGCTAGGCTAGAAGCCATCAGAATCTTCCTAGCCTATGCTGCTCATAAGGGTTTCAAGGTCTACCAAATGGATGTCAAGTCTGCATTTCTGAATGGCAAACTACAAGAAGAAGTCTATGTCCAGCAACCACCTGGTTTTGAATGCTCAGAGTTTCCAGACCACGTTTACAAGCTAGACAAAGCTCTCTACGGTCTTAAGCAAGCTCCCAGAGCCTGGTATGAAACTCTGTCCAAATTTCTGTTGGTCAATCACTTCGAGAAAGGTACCGTCGATAAAACTCTATTCTTCAGGAAATACAAGAATGATATACTCCTGGTACAAATATATGTTGATGATATTATCTTTGGGTCTACGCGGCAAGAGTACTGTGATAAGTTTGAAACTTTAATGAAAAGTGAATTCAAAATGAGCATGATGGGAGAACTCTCTTTCTTCCTGGGTTTACAAGTCAAACAATCTGACAGAGGGACTTTCATAAGTCAGTCCAAATACATCTCTGACATGTTGAAAAAATATAAGCTCAATGATTCAAAACCAATGAAAACTCCTATTGCCACTGGAGTTAAACTTGACTCTGATCATAATGGTGAATCAACAGATGTCAAGCACTACAGAGGCATGATAGGGTCACTTTTGTACTTAACCGCCAGTAGACCTGATATAATGTTTGCAACCTGTCTCTGTGCCAGATTTCAGGCAAATCCTACCGAAACTCATTTAACAGCTGTCAAACGTATCTTTAAATATCTGAAAGGGACTAAATTTTTGGGTATCTGGTATCCTCTTAACTCTGGTTTCGAGCTTGTAGCATACACAGACTCAGACTATGGAGGATGCAAAAACAACAGAAAGAGTACCTCTGGTAGCTGCCAAATGCTTGGAGATAAGTTGGTGAGTTGGAAATCCAAGAAACAGAACTGTGTTTCAACCTCTACAGCAGAAGCGGAATATGTTGTTGCTGCTAGTTGTTGTTCGCAAGTAATATGGATGAAGACACAACTCAGAGATTATGGCTTGGAGTATGGCAAAATTCCAATTCTATGCGACTCCAAGAGTGCCATTGCCATAACAGCCAACCCAGTTCAACACTCGAAGACTAAGCACATCGATATAAGGTACCACTTTATAAAAGATCATGTTGAAAAAGGGACTATTGAAATGTACTTCATTTCAACTGACTTCCAGCTTGCTGACTTATTCACTAAAGCCCTTGATGAAAGGAGGTTTAACTTTTTAATCAGCAAACTGGGTATGCTGAATTTATCTTCCTAACTCTGCTGGAAAACTTAACAGAGCCTCTGTCGTTCCTACCAGAGCTCTATCATAAGTTAGCCAAGATAATTCAACAGAGCCTCTGTTGTTCACCAGAGCTCTGTCAAGCATACTTTTTCAACAAGTTGTTATTTTGTTCTTTTGTTAAAAAAAAAAAAAAAACCAAAGGAAAATTCATGGTTTGAGGGGGAGCAAGTCAATAATCTGTCGAGGAGGAGCTTATAAAGGAAAATTCATGGTTTGAGGGGGAGCAAGTCAATAATCAAATTTCCAAAACCAAATTGACTTTGCTTTTTGAGCTTAAAGTTAACCTTTTGAAGAACTAGTCAGAACTCTGATATCTCATCAGAGCTTCTGGTGCTTTTCATCAGAACTCTGTTCATGTAAGTTCTAACTCTCACACCAGAACAAACTGGTAAAGGTAACGGTAAGAAATGGTCACTCAACAGAAGCAATTTTAACAAAGCTCCATCAGAGCTCTGTTAGGTTGTTCTGCCACGTCATCAGAAACACGTCATTAGAGACGCGGGTCATTTTTCAATCGTCAACCGCCTGTCACCCTCAAGTCTCTAACCGTGACGGTTTTCTTGTCTAGAGTTGTCAGAACTAAATCCACGTGGCAATCTCTGATTGAAAGACAAACCGCTAGCTGTTTCCACATTCTCACTGTAGCAACCGTTCCACTGTTCAACCCTCGAGTACCTACAGTACCTACGATCATGATCCAGCCACACACTTCCCATATAAATACTCATTTCCTTTAAACCATTCCATTTCTTACGCCTTCTAAGTTATCCAAAACCCTGTTCATCTTTCCCCTCCATTCAAACCCTCAAAAACCCTAAACCTGCAAACATGTCAAACCCTCAACATTCCGCAGATTCTAGCCGCATTGGTCCCGTCGACCAAATTGTTGTTCTTCCATACGAGTTTGCTGAAAGCAACCATCGACTAGACCCAAACCCTGCTCTCTATCTACCCACATACCACATATTTTTGGAGTTCTTCAGAAACTCTGAAATCCTCAGAGCCCTAACAGACTTCGACGACAACATTCCTGAGCTCTATATCAAGCAGTGGTGGACTACATGCCAATACGTAGAAGAGCTCAATGGAATAATCGGCAATGTGGATTCTGGTCGAGATGGAGGCTCAGGAACGATCAGAATCAGAGCAACTACCCTGCGAAGAATTCTTGGAATGAAGAGCAAGCGACAGCTCGAAATAGAAGCTTTCGAGAAGCCACCCAACACTGCTGTCCTTCTGGAGTTTGTACGATTTCTAGGCTACAACAAAGATATCACCCGAATCGGAGCATTCAAAAGACAAAATCTACCACCGGTGTGGAATTTCATGTTCTCTACACTAAACCGAACCTCACAGGAAAATCTGGCAGTCAAGATCAAGCCAGTATAGAAATCCTACAAATAATATATGGATTGTTCTTTCAACGAAACCTTGACTTTGCCAACATTCTCTACACCGACCTTCTCACTGCTATTAATCTGAAAACCTCTGCTATTGCCAACGGAGGAGAAGTTGGGCAACATAAATTCCTGAAGAACATCAAGTTTCCAAGGTTTATCGGGTTGGTGATCAGAAGAGCATTTCAGAGTCTGGAGTTGACTCAACAAGGCAATACTTTCAGGAACTGGGTCATGACCAGATTCAATCCCACCACTTCAGGAGAATATCCCCTCATTCGACGCGTTCCAGGTACAATTCTTGCTCTGATAAGCCCATACCACATCTCTATCTAAAACTATAGACATGCTGCTCAACCTCAAGAACCTGAGGTGAGAACCCCAGCATACTTAGGCTCTGAGCCATCTGAGGAGAGTACGAGTGAGGAAATAGGAGTGGAAGAAGGAAACAGACCAGAGGTAAGAGTACCCGAAGTGGGGTCTTCCTCTAGAATGATGGAGGAGGAAGTAGAGGACAGAGCATCCCCTATGGAGACTGTTCATGAGGAAGTACAGGAGTCACCAGAGGTAGAAGTTCTTTCCTCTGATACTGGTGAGAAAGGAGATGACAGAGAGGAACCCGAGTGTTCTACAGCCTTAGGTGCCGAGGAAAATGTGAGGATAGAAGAAGATGTCCAAGATGACACATCTGAGGGAAATCCTAGCCCACATCCCAGTGCTACCACACATGCTATCCCTGGTGATCAAGACCAGAGGGATATTGAAACAGAGGTGCACACCTCGAACCCTAACCAGCAAGAACCGCCAGAAGCAACTCTTCATGCTTCTGATATGCACGAAACTGGGGAATCCATTTTTGGTAATGATGTCATTTCGCCCCACGACATCGATAGGTCACCTCCACACGATGATGCCTCTGTGGCTCATCTAGACTTGTCCCAAAATAGACCTGAGATCTTTCGCATCTCACGTAGGCTCTGTCCGACTCAGGGACAATGGGAGACCTTAGTTGCACAAGGGCAGACTTTGCTTGATCCAAGCTCTTCCCATCATATCAGATTTCCTTCTTCAGAACCTGAGCTGGAAGAGGAAACTCTGATCAAAACACCTGTAGATACTTCTCCTCAACGAGAACATCAAGGATCGGGTGGAAGTCCTGCAAGAGCCAACCTAAAAACAACTCTTGAAGCAGGCACCTCTGAACTCGAGGTTAACTTGGAACCATGTGTTGGTACCAAGGATACCCCCATTGACACTGTCACTCGAGCAGAGTTCACAAGCTTCTGTGACAGTATCAACAACTCCTTGAATGAGTATAAACTTATCAATGATCAAAAGGAGGAGTTGATCCGTAAGGAAAATGCTTCTCTCTAGGAAAAGGTTCAACAATTAACGACAGAAGTAGCCGGTCTGAAGACGCTCTTAGCAGAAAATCATACGGCTCAAATGAACAGAACCCTGCCAACCCCTTCTCTATCGGATTCCAACATCAGAACCTTAACAGAGCTGATCAACAACTATGTTAAGACTGCTATCACAGAAGCCACGGCTTCCTCTGCCACACCTATCCAGCTCACTGGCCCCGGACCAAATGACTTACCAATGACAGTTGGACAGATGGGTGAGTTCAGCAGAGGAGTCCTCAGCAAAATGATGTCAATCTCCTCAAAATTCGTAATGAAGGCCAAATCAACTGAACAGCAAGTGCAAGCTTCACTCGATATTCACAAGGTCAGCTTTGCGTCTCAAGTAGAAGAAATCAGAGGTGCAGCAACAGAGGTAGAGGAGGTGATGAGAAAAGCAGCTTCAAACTTTACAAATATTCTTTCACAGACTACCTCTACATCAAAACGACCTGCAGAAGAGGCACCTACAGAAGAACCTTCCAGCAAAAGGCAAAAGGCTGATCCGAAGTTTGTTGTTCCGCCCTCACCAAAGCACCAAGTTGCCGATTCTGACGATGATGATGACTTTGAGGATGCTCCAGAAGATCAGTCAGACAATCAGATGGGTGAGTCCTCAGAGCAACAAAAGGGGGAGAAGGAGAAGGAAAAGGAGAAGGAGAAGGAAAAGGAAAAAGAGAAGGAAAAGGAACCGGCAACAGAGGCTGAGGGATCTGCTCAGGGAAAAGAAAAGGAAACAGAGGCTGTGGAAACAGAGGCTGAGGCAACGGAAATAGGAGACCAAGGGAATACTTCTGAAGACCTACCAGAGGCGACCATGGTAGTTTTTGATTACATGTTCAAAGACAAAATTATCAAGCCTACAGAATCCTCTCAACAATCACCAGAGGTCATTATCCTTGACACCCCTCCTACTTCACCAAGAACAGAACCAGAGAGAACCGACCCATTCTCTGCTGAAGAAACACTAAACCAAGCCCAACCTCAAGGTCAAACCCAAACCACACAAGAATCTGCCCACATTGACATACTCATGGCAGAAACTCATGAAGACCCAAACCCCATGCCAACAGAACAGAACCCTGAATCCTCAACTCAACATTCTGGCAAACCTCCACGGGAAGAGATCTTTGCCTATCTCTATGGTGATCATGACACCATTCCCACAAATGCTGTGCCCATCAACCCATACTTAAGTCCCTGCAGGATAAATGCGATCTCTGACGTTAGACGGAAATTCATCGAAACCAAGTCCAAATTGAACATAAATATAAACTCAGACTTTGGAATCCGCAGAATCGTAGACATCAAGCAGAAGACCATTCGGCACAACAGAATACAAATGAGCTATCACGAGTTCATAGTTGAATCAAACGACAACAGGGTTGAGCACTTCAATGACAACGATCTGGTACTTCTGAACCCTTATGATCTGATTCAACTCCATATCTACTGTTACAACTTCAGTGAAAGATACAAAGAGGCAAGAACAGCACTTCCTGAGGTACGCTTCACCATGCAAGAGCACATAAATCTAAGAATCCAGATTGACTTTCAGCTAGGCATAGAGTTCGAAGTAGAAGAACTAGCGACTGCTCGACCAAATGAGAGCCTTCAAGGCTATGAGCAGTATAGAACCGGAACCGTAGTTGGAGATCCTCCAGTGTTCATCTGCCGATAGAGAAAAATCAAGAAGGCCCTCAGAGCTACTGAGACTCACAAGTATTCAACAGAGTCGCTGGAGTACCTCAGAGACATCATTCAGAATCTCCCAAGAGACAAGTGTCCGGAAGAACAACAGAGAAGCTTCACCACTCAAATCAACCTTCTGCTGAACTTCCGAGAACTCATCAGAAGATTTGAC
>CM066315.1:149997572-150039950 GCA_033807775.1 Saussurea involucrata
GATACGAAAAAAAAAGAAGATAGATAATATACAGAATTCGATATTCAAGAGTGAATTAACCTCAAGATCATAGATCCTATTTCTAGAGAAGTAGAAATCGTCTTGTTGAGCCTGTTCAACAAGATTGAGGTTTTGGTGTAAAACTTGTGAGTAATAACTGTTTGATATATATACAGTTTATTGAATTTCTATTGATTGTTCTTTAATTGATTTAGAGTTCTATTCCGCAAGATTCTCTAAATTCTGTTTCTAAGAAGTTTAATTCTTGTTAAGAATCGATCCTGACAAGTGGTATCAGAGCATTGGTATCTTAGAAATTATGGACAACTCAATGGATTCTCACAGTACTCTTGTTTCAAAGGTTCCCATGCTCAAACCCAATGAATTTGACATGTGGAAACTAAGAATCAAGCAGTACATTCTTCTTACTGATTATGCAATATGGGACATTATAGAAAATGGCCCATGTAATGAAGGTGTGATTGCTTAGGAGAAACCTGAAATCTGGCACAAACACATACTGAAAACATAATGTCAGGTCTAGAGGCTGTGAGATACATGAGAGATCCAATCATTGATCTGTAATGATGGACATCCACATCCTCCCCCTCAAGATCTGCAGTGATCTGTTTATGTGTTTCCATTGGAGTGCTTGCTGACTTTGAGTCTGATAAACCAAACTTGTCCAGGATGTCTTTCACATACTTGGATTGGCTAATAAAAATTCCATCTTTCCTCTGTTTTACCTGAAGCCCAAGAAAGAATGTAAGTTCTACTTGGATTGGAATGCTCTGGAGAAAAGATTTACTGGAACAAAGAGCACAAAGAGAAATCAAAAGGCTATTCTCAGGCAACAATATGAAAACTTTATGTCTGCAAAGAATGAGTCTATGACTCAAACTTTTGACAGATTTAACAAGTTAATTGGAGAATTAGCAACTGTGGGTGTACACATGGATGCTGATGATGTCAACAGAAAGTTCCTTAGATCATTGGGAGAAGAATGGACCATGTACACTGTCTCATTCAGACAGAATGACCAATTGGAGGACAAAGAGCTAGATGACCTCTACAATGATCTGAGAGTATTTGAGGCTGAAGTTGAAGCCAAGAAAAGGCCATCAGGATTTGTTTATAATACTGCTTTATTATCTTCATCCTCTGATACTGCTGCTAATCCTGATTCTGTTAATACTGCAGGTTCTGTTAATTCTGCTAGTGGAACCAATCAAGAGAAGACCACAGATTCTGTACTAGAAGCATTCTTTTCTAGTCATGTCCACTCTTCTCTAATCAATGATGATTTAGAGCAGATCAATGCTGATGATCTGGAAGAGATGGACATCAAGTGGCAGATGGCTATGCTATCAATGAGGGTGAAGAAATTCATCAAAAGGACTGGGAGAAACAACTTTTCCCAAAGAAGAGAAGATGGTGCAGGCTTTGACAAGTCAAAGGTTGAATGCTATAAGTGTCACAAGATGGGACACTTTGCCAGAGAATGCAGAAGTGGAGGATCACAGACTCCAAATGGAAACCAAAACAGAAGCTCCTCTCAAGCCCTTGTTTCTCAACAAGGAATGGGATTTGATTGGAGTGATCAAGCTGAAGAAGCCTGTCAGAATCAAGCTCTTATGGCAGAAGTGTCTGATATCCCCACTGAGGTACAATCTAAACTCTGTTCTCAAGCTTGCATTGATGCTGTTAAAAGATATAGGGATCACAATCAGGGTATGTGTGATGACCTTAAGAGGCTAGAGAAAGATGTGAAAGATTATGTTAGGATTGTAGAAAGGTTTGAGGAGCAGATTAGAGCTTTTCAAGCTAATGAACTTCAACACCACTATGATACTAACTATTGGAAGTGGGAGAAGAATGAGTATGAGATTAAGCTGAAAGTGTCTGGGGAGGAGAATGAAAAGTTAAAAGAAGAGCTTAAAAAGGTTAAACTTGATGTTGAAAAGTTTACCTGTGCTTCTAAAACCATGGACACCATCATTAAAGCACAAATCCATGACAAGATGAAAGTAGGGATAGGGTACAATACCACACCTCCACCCTACAATAACAACTACATACCTCCTAAATCTGATTTGTTAGAGACCAAGGATAGAAAGGAACCTGAATTAATGATTAAGATAGATCCTTGTGAAAAAGAAATAGTTGTTGAAGATGAGACTGACAAAATAGACTCTGATGAGGAATGTGAGAGTCCATGTGTCAAGAACACAGAGATCAAAAGGACTGAAGAGAAAAAGGAAGTTCATTACACACAGCCCAAAGTTGTGAACTCAAATACTTGTAAACAGTGTTCCTGCAGGAAATTCAAAAAGAACAAGCCCCAAAAACATGATAATCAGAGGGGAAATCAAAGGAACTGGAATAACCAGTGGGCTATGAGACAAGGAGTTGACATGAAAAGAATCAACAGGCCAAAACCTTGTTTCATCTGTGGTAAGCTAAATCACTTAGCCAAACACTGTTATTTCAATCCTGTTAACCAAAGGTTTAATGCTCAAAGATCTTTTCAAAAACCTGGTGGTTACAGAAAGAATGGTGGATATAAAAAGTCTGCAAAGAAAAATGTGGCAAAGAAACAAGATAAACCCAAAAGCCACATAAAGAAAATGACTGAAAAGGAATGTGATACTATGTGGGTTCCAAAAAGCACTAAAAACAATACTGCTGCTAGCAGTGTTAGTACTGCTAACACTGCTAGTACTGCTTCAAAAGTTAGTGCTGCTAGCAGTATTAATACTGCTAGTAATCATTCCAAAGTTAGTGCTGCTAGCAGTATTAATACTGCTAGTAATCATTCCAAAGTTAGTGCTGCTAGCAGTGTTAATACTGCTAGTATTCAGTCCAATGTTAGTACTGCTAATACTTTTAGTGCTTCTTCTTCAGATAATACTGCTGCTAGCAGTATTAACTCTGTTAATACTGCTTCTAGCAGTGTTAACTCGGTTAATACTGCTACCTCTGAGGTTAATACTGCTAGCACTGTTAGTACTGCTAGCACTGTTAGTACTGCTGCAAGTGCTGCTACACCAATAATTTTGACAAAGTATTCCAGCACAGCAGTACCAAAAGTTAAAAATCTCATCAAAACCAAGTGTAAGTATTTTGATGAGCAAGGGAGACCCAAGACCACTTCGGCTTGGGTTCCAAATAAAACTAACTGATTTATCTTGATGTGCAGGGCAACCAACAGCTCAAGGGGAAGAGCATTTGGCATGTTGATAGTGGTTGCTCCAGGCACATGACAGGTAACATGTCCTGCCTCAAAAATTTCAAAAAGGTTGATGGAGGACATGTTGCATTTGGGGATAATCCTGCTGGTGGAAAGATAAGTGGTAAGGGTGATGTTTCAAAGGGTAAGATGACCTTTGAAGATGTATACTATGTTGAACAATTGAGATACAACCTGTTAAGTGTATCACAGGTTTGTGACAAGAAGCATAGTATATTGTTTACAGACTCTGAATGCATTATCCTTGCTCCTGGATACAAAGTGGTTGATGAAAACATGATACTTCTGAGAACTCCTAGGAAGGATAATGTTTATTGTTTAGATTTGGAAAGTGTTTCATCTGATTCATCTCTAAATTGTTTAGTTTCAAAAGCTTCTTTAGATGAATCATCACTTTGGCACAGAAGGATGTGTCACATGAACTTTAAAACAATAAATAAACTTGTTAAGAATAACCTTGTAAGGGGTTTGCCATCCAAAGTATATTCATGTGATGATCATTGTGTTGCTTGTCTCAAAGGCAAACAACACAAAACTTCTCATAAGTCCAAAGAGATAAACACTATATCAAATCCTCTTCAACTGTTACATATGGATCTGTTTGGTCCTACCAATGTGATGAGTATTGGCAAGAAATCATACTGCTTAGTTATTGTTGATGATTATTCTAGATTTACTTGGGTATATTTTCTGAGAACTAAAGATGAGACAAGTGGACTGATCAAATCTTTCATTCTCAAAATTGAAAACCAATCAAATCAAAGAGTGAAAGTCATTAGATCAGATAATGGAACTGAGTTTAAAAAATTCTGATCTAAACATCTTTTGTGAAGAAAAAGGAATTGAGAGACAATACAGTGCTCCTAGGACTCCACAACAAAATGGTGTTGCTGAGAGAAGGATTAGGACACTGATTGAGGCTGCTAGATCTCTGTTAGCTGACTCAAAGTTACCAATTACTTTTTGGGCAGAAGCAGTTAATACTGCCTGCTATGTTCAAAACAGAGTTTTAGTTGTAAAGCCTAAAAACAAGACACCTTATGAGCTTTTCCATAAAAGGAAACCATATATTGGATTTTTCAAGCCATTTGGATGTCCTTGTACTATTCTCAATACCAAATCTCACTTAGGCAAGTTTGATAGCAAAGCAGATGATGGTTTTCTTGTTGGGTATTCATCTCAAAGTAAGGCCTACAGAGTTTTTAATACCTCTTCTAGAATAATTGAAGAAAGTGACAATGTCAAATGCAATGAGAACACACCAAATCCTATTGGTTCAGGTCCTAATTGGCTATTTGACATTGATTCACTCACTAATTCTTTGGGTTTCAGTGGTGATGTATATGCAGGACAAAGGGATACACCATCATCAGAACACAGAATTCAATCTGTGATATTTCCATTCCCTTCCATTGATCCTGTGGAATTCTGTGAACACCATGAGGAGACTGAACCTATTCAGAATGAAGAAGAGAGGAGAGCAGAGGAAAATCAGTCTTCAGGTTCAAATTCCAGAGAATCTGAGGTGACTGAAGAAGCAGAAACAAATCCAGAATTAAATGAGTCTAATCTGGATGAGGACTTACAAGAGGAAGCTGGTCATCAAACAAGAACTCAGAAAAATCATCCTCCTGAGTTGGTAATTGGAGATATTGCATCTCCCATGATGACTAGAAAGCAAAGCAGACTCCAAGAGTTGCAAGAGCAGCAAAATACAGTTAACACTGTTCTTACTTGCTTTCTGTCCCAGATTGAGCCCAAAAAGGCTTATGATGCCATGAAAGACCCAAGCTGGATAGAGGCAATGCAAGAGGAGCTGCTACAGTTCAAATTACAGGATGTTTGGGACTTGGTAGACCTTCCAAAAGGTCATAGAGCAATTGGCACCAAGTGGATTTTCAGGAACAAGAAGGATGACAGAGGGATTGTAATCAGAAACAAAGCTAGACTGGTTGCACAAGGGTACACTCAGGAAGAAGGAATAGATTATGAGGAAGTCTTTGCTCCTGTGGCAAGGATTGAAGCAATCAGGTTATTTCTAGCCTATGCCTCATACATGAAGTTCAAAGTGTACCAAATGGATGTCAAAAGTGCATTTCTGTATGGAAGCATTGAGGAAGAAGTATATGTCTGTCAACCCCCTGGATTTGAGAATCCATTGCACCCTGACAGAGTATACAAGCTGAAGAAGGCTCTCTATGGTTTGCATCAGGCCCCAAGAGCATGGTATGACACTTTGTCTACCTATCTCTTGAAAAATGACTTTGAAAGAGGAGTCATTGACAAGACCCTGTTCATCAAGAGGAGAAAGAGAGGTACTTTACTTGTTCAGATCTATGTGGATGATATCATCTTTGGATCCACCAATGATCAAATGTGTAAAGAGTTTGAAGAATTGATGCACAAAAGCTTCAAGATGAGCTCCATGGGAGAACTTACATTCTTTCTTGGGCTTCAGGTAAAACAGAGGAAAGATGGAATTTTTATTAGCCAATCCAAGTATGTGAAAGACATCCTGGACAAGTTTGGTTTATCAGACTCAAAGTCAGCAAGCACTCCAATGGAAACACATAAACAGATCACTGCAGATCTTGAGGGGGAGGATGTGGATGTCCATCATTACAGATCAATGATTGGATCTCTCATGTATCTCACAGCCTCTAGACCTGACATTATGTTTTCAGTATGTGTTTGTGCCAGATTTCAGGTTTCTCCTAAGCAATCACACCTTCATGCTGTCAAGAGAATATTCAGATACTTAAAAGGGCAACCTAGATTAGGTCTCTGGTATCCTCATGAATCCTCTTTTGACTTGCTTGCATATTCAGATAGTGATTTGGGAGGAGCCAACATGGATAGGAAGTCTACTTCAGGTGGATGTCAGTTTTTGGGTACAAGACTAGTATCTTGGCAGTGTAAGAAACAAACCACAGTGTCCTTATCTACCACAGAAGCTGAGTACATAGCTGCTGCAAGCTGCTGCTCTCAGGTTCTATGGATTCAGAATCAGATGTTGGACTATGGGGTAACTTTTCTTCACACACCAATCTTCATTGATAACAACAGTGCTATTAGCATTGTTAATAATCCAGTCAAACACTCAAAAACAAAGCATATAGAGATAAGGTATCACTTTATAAGAGATTGCAATGAAAAGAAATTAATTCAGGTTGCTAAAGTTCATACAAATGACCAGTTTGCTGATCTATTCACAAAAGCTTTTGATGTGGGTAGATTCACCTTTTTGGTAACAAGTGTGGGCATGATCAACCTAGAATAAATTCATGACTTTCTGTTTTTATACCTATATTTCTTCATATATTTGGTGCTACTAACTTTCTTTCTCAGGATCCTCTGTTTTCCTCTGATTACCAAGTGAAGAAAAGTGTAAGTGTGGTTACTACTGCCAGTACAGAAGTTACTACTGTCGGTGTTCTAGTAGTTACTACTGCTTGTGCAGTTACTACTGCTCAGTAGTTAATACTGCTCAGTAGTTAATACTGCTAGTGCATTTAATACTGCTAGTGTAGTTAATACTGCTTGGTCGTTAATACTGCTCAGTAGTTAATACTGCTCAGTAGTTAATACTGCTAGTACATTTAATACTGCTAGTGGAGTTAATACTGCTCGGTAGTTAATACTGCTTGGTAGTTAATACTGCTAGGTAGTTAATACTGCTTGGCAGTTAATACTGCTTGGCAGTTAATACTGCTCGGTAGTTAATACTGCGAGGTAGTTAATACTGCTTCTGATAATCTAGGGCATATAAATACCCCTGTTTGCCCGCCCATGTTCATAACGACTCTTCGCATTTACTTCTTCTCTCTCGTTCTAACCTAGACTCCCCAGAATCTCTGTGCTTTTCTTTCAAGAATCCTTAGGCATCATGGAGTTTGTGGATGAGCACAATGAAATAGCCATGCTTCAGAAGCCGAAACAAGCTGCGGGATTCCACGATATTGTCGATTTTCTAAAATCCTCGCACATCTCCTATGCACTCACGGTGAGCCCAACAATCTATATCGAACATCAGAAACAATTTTGGGAGAATGCCACTGTTAGTGTTGAAGAAGGGCAGAAAACCATTCGAACAAGGGTTTGTGATAAACCCTTGAAAGTCACTGAAGAGGTTATTCGCATCTCCCTTCAGTTGAATGATGCTTCAGGTATAACTTCTATTCCTAATGAAGAACTCTTTTCTACTTTACAAAGAATGGGGTATGAAGGTCCCATTGGTGTTTTTAAATTCTACAAGTCAAAATTTTTCAACCAATGGAGATTTCTTGTTCATACCCTGATGCACTGTATTTCCAAGAAAACTACTGGATGGAGTGAGTTCAGCAGTCCCATTGCATATGCCTTGGTCTGCTTATCCACTGCCAGAAAGTACAATTTCTCAGCAATGATCTTTAATGATCTTGTATCAAACTTGGAATCCAAAAAGACCTTTTTCATGTATCCAAGGTTTGTGCAAGAAGTTCTTAACAAGGAGTTGATGGACTTACCTCAGTTCACTGAGGTATATGTACCCAAATCCCCTAAAGGGAAGGTTTTTTCAAATATGAAAAGACTTCCTAGGGACTCGGAAGGAGTTGACACACCATTGTTCTCTACAATGATGGTTGTGTCCCACCCCTCTGAAGGTATGGCATCAGGATCAAGGCCCTCATTAGATCAACCCACTGATGACCAATCCCAACCTTCCATCTCAAAAGACATCCCACAGTCCATTCTTGAACAGCCCACTCCCACAATCACCAAAAGGTTTCAAAGAAGAAAGGTGCACAAGGCTCCTTCCCTTGTTGTACCTACTCAAAGCCCTACGCCTTTAAGCCCTCAATTGGAGCATTCTCCAATTGAGAATATCAACAGGGAAACCACAGGGGTGTCTCCCAACCTCAAGAAGGTGGTCTCTAAGGAGAAGGATGACCATATGGGTGCTAAGGCTGCCACTACTTCTGCTAGCACAGAGAAGGACAGTGGTAACATAAATAAGACCTTCCCCATGGCAACTCTAAATGAGAAATCATTAGGAGGACCCAGGTGCCAAGAAACCAAGGGGGCAGGTAGTGCTTCTGCTAGGCAGAAGGCTTCTGCTGAAACTTCCAAGGATCCTTTAAAGAAGGTAAATACTTCTAAACAAGGTGAGGATAGATATAACTATGAGGAATTGATGGAAACCTTAGGGAATATCAACTTGGATGTCATGGCACAAAAGAAAGAGATTGAGCAACTTAAGACTGTGGTCACCTACCAACAGTCTCAAATTGAGAAGCTCAAAAAGATGGTCACCAAGTTGCTGAACAAAAAGAAAAAGGCAAGGTTTGTGCTAAGAAGGAGAACCTCAACTGATGATGCTCCCAAAAAGGGGGAGTCAGAGTCAGAAGCAGAACTGAAACTGAAGGGTCCACAAATTGAGGGGGAGACTGCTCACATAGAGACTGAGATGGAAATGGACTATGCACAGTTTAAGGGGGAGTCCAGTGAGACAGAAAAGGGGGAAGAGTGTGTTAAAGAAACCAAAGCAGCAGAAACCACAGCAGCAGAAACTGTTAATGCTGCTGAGTTTGAACAAGCAGCAGAAACAGTTAATGCTGCTGAAGGCCAAACAGTCAAAGCAGCAGAAACTGAGCAGGAAGCAGTAACTACATCTCAAGCTGAAATAGATGAAGAAATTTACTGGATTGTAAAGAACTGTATTGAAGCAGCATCACTACATGTACTAAGAGAAGCAGTAACAGCCATAGCAGCAGAAATGGTTATTGCTGCTGAAAAACTTAAAGCAGCTGAACCAACTCCTGAGGCTGTCAAAACTCTTAAAAGAACCAAGATGATGTCCAAGAAAAGACCAAGAACCCAGCCCATAACTTCAAAGAAGAAAAATGAAAAGAAGCCAAGGGTGGAGTCATCTGCAGAAGAGGCCCAGGAGGAAACAGTGAAATCTGATGGAAAAGTTGCTGAAGAAGAAGTGGCAACTCCATCAGGGCAATCAGGCAATGTGCAATCACAAACGGATGCCCAATGTGACTTGTACATTACTAGTGTTGACTCTAACCCAATTCCACTTCAGGCTGAACCAATATCATCTAAGGCTCCTGAAATCATCTTTTGGGACACTTTGAAAGATGGTAGAAAGGAGTTCATTAGGATAAAAAGAGCTGATGGAAAATTTGAAGTATTTTCTACTTGGGGAAAAATTGTCAGAACTTGCTCAAGATCAGACTTAGAAGAGATGTTCAAAGTTGGGATGAAGATATATGGAAACATGCTGACTGAGCCAGGGATGTCAATTTCTAAAATGGTACTTGAATTCTTGTGCCAAATGTTCAAACCTGAAGCAGTTCAGCATAGGTTAAACACACAGTTTCAAGTCATTACCAACTGGATGCTCTATGAAAACTGTGGAGTATATGTCATCTCCCTTGACTCTGCAACTCAAGAATACTATCTTGTAGATGAAATATACAATCACAGCATGAAGAGGCTGCAAGGAATGTTACACACTAAGCTGACCTGCAACAAGGATTCAGCAATGGGTAGATTCTTGGTAAAGAGGATTCTCAATCAGAGTCTAGGCCTAAGTCCTAATCTGTGTGTACATGATGACTAAGTTTTGGAAGCATCATCTGAAGAACTTGACTTCTTTTCCTAAAAGTCAAGTTAGGGGGAGATTGTTGGGAACTGAAGATATGCTAAGTATGGTTAGTACTGCTAAGTCTTCATTACTACTGCCAGTTCTTCGTTACTACTGCTGGGCAAGGTTACTGCTGCTAGATGAAGTTAATGCTGCTAGATGAAGTTAGTGCTGCTAGACCAAATTACTACTGCTAGACATGGTTAGTACTGCTGAGCTGAGTTACTACTGCTTGAAGACTGTGAAGATTAATACTGCTGAAGGTTGTTAATGCTGCTGAGCCAAATCATCATTAATACTGCTGAGTTGATAAGTTTGGTATGCGATACTTTTGGAGACAAAGAAGGAATTGATCAAGATATGTTTAACGAAGATTCAGAAGATCAATTTACTTTTTATGGTTATCTTGTAATTACTTTTGTATAAATGGTATTGATAGATAGCTATTAGAAGATACGAAAAAAAAAGAAGATAGATAATATACAGAATTCGATATTCAAGAGTGAATTAACCTCAAGATCATAGATCCTATTTCTAGAGAAGTAGAAATCGTCTTGTTGAGCCTGTTCAACAAGATTGAGGTTTTGGTGTAAAACTTGTGAGTAATAACTGTTTGATATATATACAGTTTATTGAATTTCTATTGATTGTTCTTTAATTGATTTAGAGTTCTATTCCGCAAGATTCTCTAAATTCTGTTTCTAAGAAGTTTAATTCTTGTTAAGAATCGATCCTGACAGAACTTTATGCTTAGATCTAAGTCCGAAACCCGATGAACCCGACCCGATGAACCCGAAAACCGATTAGACCCAAAGTCCGAAACTCGAACTTTACTTAGGAACGGTTTCGGGGCCTGTTTTCTCCACCCAAAACCCGATCGGGATGGGGGTTTTTCGGCCCGACCCGACCCGATTGATGCTCACCCCTAGTTTTTAGTAGAAAACAACTTTGAAAAGTTACAGCTTCCGTCCTATAAGCGTTTTGACGATTTACTCATACTTAGAGAACAAATTAAGATTTGACATCTAAATTAAAAACGTACTACTATTTCTTAGGAATCTAATCGTCTAAAATGCACATTTTTCGGATCAATGACCAATTTTATATGAATTTTACAAAAACAGTGCGCAAAACCCGTTTTAACATGACCAGTTTTGGAAATACATTATTTCGAGCCCCTTAAAGTAGCAATTAGATCTCGTTGTAAACTAGAAACTTGTTCTAGACACAGAGAGCTTTCCATCGATATATTATACACCTCAATCAGACCAATGAGTGAGTGATTTTATACGGATTTTTCAACAAACAGAACTTTATGCTTAGATCTAAGTCCGAAACCCGATGAACCCGAAAACCGATTAGACCCGAAGTCCGAAACTCGAACTTTACTTAGGAAGGGTTTCGGGGCCTGTTTTGTCCACCCGAAACCCGATCGGGTTGGGTGTTTTTCGGCCCGACCCGACCCGACCGATGCTCACCCCTAGTTTTTAGTAGAAAACAACTTTGAAAAGTTACAGCTTCCGTTGTACAAACGTTTTGACGATTTACTCATACTTAGAGAACAAATTAAGATTTGACATCTAAATTAAAAACGTACTACTATTTCTTAGGAATTTAATCGACTAAAATGCACATTTTTTGGATCAATGACCAATTTTATATGATTTTTACAAAAACAGTGCGCACAACCCTTTTTTGCATGACCAGTTTTGGAAATACACTATTTCGAGCCCCTTAAAGTCACAATTAGAACTCGTTGTAAACTGGAAAGTTGTTCTAGACACATAGAGCTTTCCATCGATATATTATACACCTCAATCAGACCAATGAGTGAGTGATTTTATACGGATTTTTCAACAAACATAACTTTATGCTTAGATCTAAGTCCGAAACCCGATGAACCCGACCCGATGAACCCGAAAACCGATTAGACCCAAAGTCCGAAACTCGAACTTTACTTAGGAAGGGTTTCGGGGCCTGTTTTGTCCACCCAAAACCCGATCGGGATGGGGGTTTTTCGGCCCGACCCGACCCGACCGATGCTCACCGCTTGTTTTTAGTAGAAAACAACTTTGAAAAGTTACAGCCTCCGTCCTACAAGCGTTTTGACGATTTACTCATACTTAGAGAACAAATTAAGATTTGACATCTAAATTAAAAACGTACTACTATTTCTTAGGAATCTAATCGTCTAAAATGCGCATTTTTGGATCAATGACCAATTTTATATGAATTTTACAAAAACAGTGCGCAAAACCCGTTTTAACATGACGAGTTTTGGAAATACATTATTTCGAGCCCCTTAAAGTCGCAATTAGATCTCGTTGTAAACTAGAGAGTTGTTCTAGACACAGAGAGCTTTCCATCGATATATTATACACCTCAATCAGACCAATGAGTGAGTGATTTTATACGTATTTTTCAACAAACAGAACTTTATGCTTAGATCTAAGTCTGAAACCCGATGAACCCGACCCGATGAACCCGAAAACCGATTAGACCCGAAGTCCGAAGCTCGAACTTTACTTAGGAAGGGTTTCGGGGCCTGTTTTGTCCACCCGAAACCCGATCGGGTTGGGGGTATTTCGGCCCGACCCGACCCGACCGATGCTCACCCCTAGTTTTTAGTAGAAAACAACTTTGAAAAGTTACAGCTTCCGTCCTACAAACGTTTTGAAGAATTACTCATACTTAGAGAACAAATTAAGATTTGACATCTAAATTAAAAACGTACTACTATTTCTTAGGAATCTAATCGCCTAAAATGCACAATTTTTGGATCAATGACCAATTTTATATGAATTTTACAAAAACAGTGCGCAAAACACGTTTTAACATGACCAGTTTTGGAAATACACTATTTCGAGCCCCTTAAATTCACAATTAGATCTCGTTGTAAACTAGAAGGTTGTTCTAGACACATAGAGCTTTCCATCGATATATTATACACCTCAATCAGACCAATGGGTGATTGATTTTATACGGATTTTTCAACAAACAGAACTTTATGCTTAGATCTAAGTCCGAAACCCGATGAACCCGACCCGATGAACCCGAAAACCGATTAGACCCAAAGTCCGAAACTCGAACTTTACTTAGGAAGGGTTTCGGGGCCTGTTTTGTCCACCCAAAACCCGATCGGGATGGGGGTTTTTCGGCCCGACCCGACCGATGCTCACCCCTAGTTTTTAGTAGAAAACAACTTTGAAAAGTTACAGCTTCCGTCCTACAAGCGTTTTGACGATTTACTCATGCTTAGAGAACAAATTAAGATTTGACATCTAAATTAAAAACGTACTACTATTTCTTAGGAATCTAATCGCCTAAAATGCACATTTTTTGGATCAATGACAAATTTTATATGAATTTTACAAAAACCGTGCGCAAAACCCGTTTTAACATGACCAGTTTTGGAAATACACTATTTCGAGCCCCTTAAGGTCACAATTAGATCTCGTTGTAAACTTGAAAGTTGTTCGAGACATAGAGAGCTTTCCATCGATATATTATACACCTCAATCAGACCAATGAGTGAGTGATTTTATACGGATTTTTCAACAAACAGAATTTTATGCTTAGATCTAAGTCCGAAACCCGATGAACCCGACCCGATGAACCCGAAAACCGATTAGACCCGAAGTCCGAAACTCGAACTTTACTTAGGAAGGGTTTCGGGGCCTGTTTTGTCCACCCGAAACCCGATCGGGTTGGGGGTTTTTCGGCCCGACCCGACCCGACCGATGCTCACCCCTAGTTTTTAGTAGAAAACAACTTTGAAAAGTTACAGCTTCCGTCCTACAAACGTTTTGACGATTTACTCATACTTAGAGAACAAATTAAGATTTGACATCTAAATTAAAAACGTACTACTATTTCTTAGGAATCTAATCGCCTAAAATGCACATTTTTTGGATCAATGACAAATTTTATATGAATTTTACAAAAACCGTGCGCAAAACCCGTTTTAACATGACCAGTTTTGGAAATACACTATTTCGAGCCCCTTAAGGTCACAATTAGATCTCGTTGTAAACTTGAAAGTTGTTCTAGACATAGAGAGCTTTCCATCGATATATTATACACCTCAATCAGACCAATGAGTGAGTGATTTTATACGGATTTTTCAAAAAACAGAACTTTATGCTTAGATCTAAGTCCGAAACCCGATGAACCCGACCCGATGAACCCGAAAACCGATTAGACCCGAAGTCCGAAACTCGAACTTTACTTAGGAAGGGTTTCGGGGCCTGTTTTGTCCACCCGAAACCCGATCGGGTTGGGGGTTTTTCGGCCCGAACCAACCCGACCGATGCCCACCCCTAGTTTTTAGTATAAAACAACTTTGAAAAGTTACAGCTTTCGGCCTACAAACGGTTTGACGATTTACTCATATTTAGAGAACAAATTAAGATTTGACATCTAAATTAAAAACGTACTACTATTTCTTAGGAATCTAATCGCCTAAAATGCACATTTTTTTGATCAATGACCAATTTTATATGAATTTTACAAAACCAGTGCGCAAAACCCGTTTTAACATGACCAGTTTGGAAATACACTATTTCGAGCCCCTTAAACTCACAATTAGATCTCGTTGTAAATTAGAAGGTTGTTCTAGACACATAGAGCTTTCCATCGATATATTATACACCTCAATCAGACCAATGAGTGAGTGATTTTATATGGATTTTTCAACAAACAGAACTTTATACTTAGATCTAAGTCCGAAACCCGATGAACCAGACCCGATGAACCCGAAAACCGATTAGACCCAAAGTCCGAAACTCGAACTTTACTTAAGAAGGGTTTCGGGGCCTGTTTTGTCCACCCAAAACCCGATCGGGATGGGGGGTTTTCGGCCCGACCCGACCCGACCGATTCTCACCCCTAGTTTTTAGTAGAAAACATTTTCAAAAGTTACCGCTTCCGTCCTACAAGCGTTTGTACGATTTACTCATACTTAGAGAACAAATTAAGATTTGACATCTAAATTAAAAACGCACTACTATTTCTTAGGAATCTAATCGTCTAAAATGCACATTTTTTGGATCAATGACCAATTTTATATGAATTTTACAAAAACAGTGCACAAAACCAGTTTTAACATGACCAGTTTTGGAAATACATTATTTCGAGCCCCTTAAAGTCGCAATTAGATCTCGTTGTAAACTAGAAAGTTGTTCTAGACACACAGAGCTTTCCATCGATATATTATACACCTCAATCAGACCAATGAGTGAGTGATTTTATACGGATTTTTCCACAAACAGAACTTTATGCTTAGATCTAAGTCCGAGACCCGATGAACCCGAAAACCGATTAGACCAGAAGTCCGAAACTCGAACTTTACTTAGGAAGGGTTTCGGGGCCTGTTTTGTCCACCCGAAACCCGATCGGGTTGGGGGGTTTTCGGCCCGACCCGACCCTACCGATGCTCACCCCTAGTTTTTAGTAGAAAACAACTTTGAAAAGTTACAGCTTCCGTCCTACAAACGTTTTGACGATTTACTCATACTTAGATAACAAATTAAGATTTGACATCTAAATTAAAAACGTACTACTATTTCTTAGGAATCTAATCGCCTAAAATGCACATTTTTTGGATCAATGACAAATTTTATATGAATTTTACAAAAACCGTGCGCAAAACCCGTTTTAACATGACCAGTTTTGGAAATACACTATTTCGAGCCCCTTAAGGTCACAATTAGATCTCGTTGTAAACTTGAAAGTTGTTCTAGACATAGAGAGCTTTCCATCGATATATTATACACCTCAATCAGACCAATGAGTGAGTGATTTTATACGGATTTTTCAAAAAACAGAACTTTATGCTTAGATCTAAGTCCGAAACCCGATGAACCCGACCCGATGAACCCGAAAACCGATTAGACCTGAAGTCCGAAACTCGAACTTTACTTAGGAAGGGTTTCGGGGCCTGTTTTGTCCACCCGAAACCCGATCGGGTTGGGGGTTTTTCGGCCCGAACCAACCCGACCGATGCCCACCCCTAGTTTTTAGTATAAAACAACTTTGAAAAGTTACAGCTTTCGGCCTACAAACGGTTTGACGATTTACTCATATTTAGAGAACAAATTAAGATTTGACATCTAAATTAAAAACGTACTACTATTTCTTAGGAATCTAATCGCCTAAAATGCACATTTTTTTGATCAATGACCAATTTTATATGAATTTTACAAAACCAGTGCGCAAAACCCGTTTTAACATGACCAGTTTGGAAATACACTATTTCGAGCCCCTTAAACTCACAATTAGATCTCGTTGTAAATTAGAAGGTTGTTCTAGACACATAGAGCTTTCCATCGATATATTATACACCTCAATCAGACCAATGAGTGAGTGATTTTATATGGATTTTTCAACAAACAGAACTTTATACTTAGATCTAAGTCCGAAACCCGATGAACCAGACCCGATGAACCCGAAAACCGATTAGACCCAAAGTCCGAAACTCGAACTTTACTTAAGAAGGGTTTCGGGGCCTGTTTTGTCCACCCAAAACCCGATCGGGATGGGGGGTTTTCGGCCCGACCCGACCCGACCGATTCTCACCCCTAGTTTTTAGTAGAAAACATTTTCAAAAGTTACCGCTTCCGTCCTACAAGCGTTTGTACGATTTACTCATACTTAGAGAACAAATTAAGATTTGACATCTAAATTAAAAACGCACTACTATTTCTTAGGAATCTAATCGTCTAAAATGCACATTTTTTGGATCAATGACCAATTTTATATGAATTTTACAAAAACAGTGCACAAAACCAGTTTTAACATGACCAGTTTTGGAAATACATTATTTCGAGCCCCTTAAAGTCGCAATTAGATCTCGTTGTAAACTAGAAAGTTGTTCTAGACACACAGAGCTTTCCATCGATATATTATACACCTCAATCAGACCAATGAGTGAGTGATTTTATACGGATTTTTCCACAAACAGAACTTTATGCTTAGATCTAAGTCCGAGACCCGATGAACCCGAAAACCGATTAGACCCGAAGTCCGAAACTCGAACTTTACTTAGGAAGGGTTTCGGGGCCTGTTTTGTCCACCCGAAACCCGATCGGGTTGGGGGGTTTTCGGCCCGACCCGACCCTACCGATGCTCACCCCTAGTTTTTAGTAGAAAACAACTTTGAAAAGTTACAGCTTCCGTCCTACAAACGTTTTGACGATTTACTCATACTTAGAGAACAAATTAAGATTTGACATCTAAATTAAAAACGTACTACTATTTCTTAGGAATCTATTCGCCTAAAATGCACATTTATTTGATCAATGACCAATTTTATATGAATTTTACAAAACCAGTGCGCAAAACCCGTTTTAACATGACCAGTTTTGGAAATACACTATTTCGAGCCCCTTAAAGTCACAATTAGATGTCGTTGTAAACTAGAAGGTTGTTCTAGACACATAGAGCTTTCCATCGATATATTATACACCTCAATCAGACCAATGAGTGAGTGATTTTATATGGATTTTTCAACAAATAGAACTTTATGCTTAGATCTAAGTCCAAAACCCGATGAACCAGACCCGATGAACCCGAAAACCGATTAGACCCAAAGTCCGAAACTCGAACTTTACTTAGGAAGGGTTTCGGGGCCTGTTTTGTCCACCCAAAACCCGATCGGGATGGGGGTTTTTCGGCCCGACCCGACCCGACCGATGCTCACCCCTAGTTTTTAGTAGAAAACATTTTCAAAAGTTACAACTTCCGTGCTACAAGCGTTTTGACGATTTACTCATACATAGAGAACAAATTAAGATTTGACATCTAAATTAAAAACGTACTACTATTTCTTAGGAATCTAATCGTTTAAAATGCACATTTTTTGGATCAATGACCAATTTTATATGAATTTTACAAAAACAGTGCACAAAACCAGTTTTAACATGACCAGTTTGGGAAATACATTATTTCGAGCCCCTTAAAGTCGCAATTAGATCTTGTTGTAAACTAGAAAGTTGTTCTAGACACACAGAGCTTTCCATCGATATATTATACACCTCAATCAGTCCAATGAGTGAGTGATTTTATACGGATTTTTCAACAAACAGAACTTTATGC
The DNA here is from genome assembly GCA_033807775.1 of Saussurea involucrata. Lineage (NCBI taxonomy): Eukaryota > Viridiplantae > Streptophyta > Magnoliopsida > Asterales > Asteraceae > Saussurea > Saussurea involucrata. Next base: position 150,015,551 of record CM066315.1, read on the forward strand.
TTAGATCTAAGTCCGAAACCCGATGAACCCGAAAACCGATTAGACCCGAAGTCCGAAACTCGAACTTTACTTAGGAAGGGTTTCGGGGACTGTTTTGTCCACCCAAATCCCGATGAACCCGACCCGATGAACCCGAAAACCGATTATACCCGAAGTCCGAAACTCGAACTTTACTTAGGAAGGGTTTCGGGGCCTGTTTTGTCCACCCGAAACCCGATCGGGTTGGGAGTTTTTCGGCCCGAACCAACCCGACCGATGCCCACCCCTAGTTTTTAGTATAAAACAACTTTGAAAAGTTACAGCTTTCGTCCTACAAGCGTTTTGACGATTTACTCATACTTAGAGAACAAATTTAGATTTGACATCTAAATTAAAAACGTACTACTATTTCTTAGGAATCTAATCGCCTAAAATGCACATTTTTTGATCAATGACCAATTTTATATGAATTTTACAAAACCAGTGCGCAAAACCCGTTTTAACATGACCAGTTTTGGAAATACACTATTTCGAGCCCCTTAAAGTCACAATTAGATCTCGTTGTAAACTAGAAGGTTGTTCTAGACACATAGAGCTTTCCATCGATATATTATACACCTCAATCAGACCAATGAGTCAGTGATTTTATATGGATTTTTCAACAAACAGAACTTTATGCTTAGATCTAAGTCCAAAACCCGATGAACCAGACCCGATGAACCCGAAAACCGATTAGACCCAAAGTCCGAAACTCGAACTTTATTTAGGAAGGGTTTCGGGGCCTGTTTTGTCCACCCAAAACCCGATCGGGATGGGGGTTTTTCGGCCCGACCCGACCCGGCCGATGCTCACCCCTAGTTTTTAGTAGAAAACATTTTCAAAAGTTACAACTTCCGTCCTACAAGCGTTTTGACGATTTACTCATACTTAGAGAACAAATTAAGATTTGACATCTAAATTAAAAACGTACTACTATTTCTTAGGAATCTAATCGTCTAAAATGCACATTTTTTGGATCAATGACCAATTTTATATGAATTTTACAAAAACAGTGCACAAAACCAGTTTTAACATGACCAGTTTTGGAAATACATTATTTCGAGCCCCTTAAAGTCGCAATTAGATCTCGTTGTAAACTAGAAAGTTGTTCTAGACACATAGAGCTTTCCATCGATATATTATACACCTCAATCAGACCAATGAGTGAGTGATTTTATATGGAGTTTTCAACAAACAGAACTTTATGCTTAGATCTAAGTCCGAAACCCGATGAACCAGACCCGATGAACCCGAAAACCGATTAGACCCAAAGTCCGAAACTCGAACTTTACTTAGGAAGGGTTTCGGGGCGTGTTTTGTCCACCCAAAACCCGATCGGGATGGGGGTTTTTCAGCCCGACCCGACCCGACCGATGCTCACCCCTAGTTTTTAGTAGAAAACATTTTCAAAAGTTACAGCTTCCGTCCTACAAGCGTTTTGACGATTTACTCATACTTAGAGAACAAATTAAGATTTGACATCTAAATTAAAAACGTACTACTATTTCTTAGGAATCTAATCGTCTAAAATGCACATTTTTTGGATCAATGACAAATTTTATATGAATTTTACAAAAACAGTGCACAAAACCAGTTTTAACATGACCAGTTTTGGAAATACACTATTTAGAGCCCCTTAAAGTCACAATTAGATCTCGTTGTAAACTAGAAGGTTGTTCTAGACACATAGAGTTTTCCATCGATATATTATACACCTCAATCAGACCAATGAGTGAGTGATTTTATACGGATTTTTCAACAAACATAACTTTATGCTTAGATCTAAGTCCGAAACCCGATGAACCAGACACGATGAACCCGAAAACCGATTAGACCCAAAGTCCGAAACTCGAACTTTACTTAGGAAGGATTTCGGGGCCTGTTTTGTCCACCCAAAACCCGATCGGGATGGGGGTTTTTCGGCCCGACCCGACCCGAGCGATGCTCACCCCTAGTTTTTAGTAGAAAACAACTTTCAAAAGTTACAGCTTCCGTCCTACAAGCGTTTTGACGATTTACTCATACTTAGAGAACAAATTTAGATTTGACATCTAAATTAAAAACGTACTACTATTTCTTAGGAATCTAATCGTCTAAAATGCACATTTTTTGGATCAATGACCAATTTTATATGAATTTTACAAAAACAGTGCGCAAAACCAGTTTTAACATGACCAGTTTTGGAAATACATTATTTCGAGCCCCTTAAAGTCGCAATTAGATCTCGTTGTAAACTAGAAAGTTGTTCTAGACACAGAGAGCTTTCCATCGAGATATTATACACCTCAATCAGACCAATGAGTGAGTGATTTTATACGGATTTTTCAACAAACAGAACTTTATGCTTAGATCTAAGTCCGAAACCCGATGAACCCGACCCGATGAACCCGAAAACCGATTAGACCCGAAGTCCGAAACTCGAACTTTACTTAGGAAGGGTTTCGGGGCCTGTTTTGTCCACCCGAAACCCGATCGGGTTGGGGGTTTTTCGGCCCGAACCAACCCGACCGATGCCCACCCCTAGTTTTTAGTATAAAACAACTTTGAAAAGTTACAGCTTTCGTCCTACAAACGTTTTGACGATTTACTCATACTTAGAGAACAAATTAAGATTTGACATCTAAATTAAAAACGTACTACTATTTCTTAGGAATCTAATCGCCTAAAATGCACATTTTTTTGATCAATGACCAATTTTATATGAATTTTACAAAACCAGTGCGCAAAACCCGTTTTAACATGACTAGTTTTGGAAATACACTATTTCGAGCCCCTTAAAGTCACAGTTAGATCTCGTTGTAAACTAGAAGGTTGTTCTAGACACATAGAGCTTTCCATCGATATATTATACACCTTAATCAGACCAATGAGTGAGTGATTTTATATGGATTTTTCAACTAACAGAACTTTATACTTAGATCTAAGTCCGAAACCCGATGAACTAGACCCGATGAACCCGAAAACCGATTAGACCCAAAGTCCGAAACTCGAACTTTACTTAGGAAGGGTTTCGGGGCCTGTTTTGTCCACCCAAAACCCGATCGGGATGGGGGTTTTTCGGGCCAACCCGACCCGACCGATGCTCACCCCTAGTTTTTAGTAGAAAACAACTTTGAAAAGTTACAGCTTCCGTCCTACAAATGTTTTGACGATTTACTCATACTTAGAGAACAAATTAAGATTTGACATCTAAATTAAAAACGTACTACTATTTCTTAGGAATCTAATCGCCTAAAATGCACATTTTTTGGATCAATGACAAATTTTATATGAATTTTACAAAAACCGTGCGCAAAACCCGTTTTAACATGACCAATTTTGGAAATACACTATTTCGAGCCCCTTAAGGTCACAATTAGATCTCGTTGTAAACTTGAAAGTTGTTCTAGACATAGAGAGCTTTCCATCGATATATTATACACCTCAAATAGACCAATGAGTGAGTGATTTTATACGGATTTTTCAACAAACAGAACTTTATGCTTAGATCTAAGTCTGAAACCCGATGAACCCGACCCGATGAACCCGAAAACCGATTAGACCCGAAGTCCGAAACTCGAACTTTACTTAGGAAGGGTTTCGGGGCCTGTTTTGTCCACCCGAAACCCGATCGGGTTGGGGGTTTTTCGGCCCGAACCAACCCGACCGATGCCCACCCCTAGTTTTTAGTATAAAACAACTTTGAAAAGTTACAGCTTTCGTCCTACAAACGTTTTGACGATTTACTCATACTTAGAGAACAAATTAAGATTTGACATCTAAATTAAAAACTTACTACTATTTCTTAGGAATCTAATCGCCTAAAATGCACATTTTTTTGATCAATGACCAATTTTATATGAATTTTACAAAACCGATGCGCAAAACCCGTTTTAACATGACCAGTTTTGGAAATACACTATTTCGAGCCCCTTAAAGTCACAGTTAGATCTCGTTGTAAACTAGAAGGTTGTTCTAGACACATAGAGCTTTCCATCGATATATTATACACCTCAATCAGACCAATGAGTGAGTGATTTTATATGGATTTTTCAACGAACAGAACTTTATACTTAGATCTAAGTCCGAAACCCGATGAACTAGACCCGATGAACCCGAAAACCGATTAGACCCAAAGTCCGAAACTCGAACTTTACTTAGGAAGGGTTTCGGGGCCTGTTTTGTCCACCCAAAACCCGATCGGGATGGGGGTTTTTCGGCCCGACCCGACCCGACCGATGCTCACCCCTAGTTTTTAGTAGAAAACAACTTTGAAAAGTTACAGCTTCCGTCCTACAAATGTTTTGACGATTTACTCATACTTAGAGAACAAATTAAAATTTGACATCTAAATTAAAAACGTACTACTATTTCTTAGGAATCTAATCGCCTAAAATGCACATTTTTTGGATCAATGACAAATTTTATATGAATTTTACAAAAACCGTGCGCAAAACCCGTTTTAACATGACCAGTTTTGGAAATACACTATTTCGAGCCCCTTAAGGTCACAATTAGATCTCGTTGTAAACTTGAAAGTTGTTCTAGACATAGAGAGCTTTCCATCGATATATTATACACCTCAAACAGACCAATGAGTGAGTGATTTTATACGGATTTTTCAACAAACAGAACTTTATGCTTAGATCTAAGTCTGAAACCCGATGAACCCGACCCGATGAACCCGAAAACCGATTAGACCCGAAGTCCGAAACTCGAACTTTACTTAGGAAGGGTTTCGGGGCCTGTTTTGTCCACCCGAACCCCAATCGGGTTGGGGGTTTTTCGGCCCGAACCAACCCGACCGATGCCCACCCCTAGTTTTTAGTATAAAACAACTTTGAAAAGTTACAGCTTTCGTCCTACAAACGTTTTGACGATTTACTCATACTTAGAGAACAAATTAAGATTTGACATCTAAATTAAAAACGTACTACTATTTCTTAGGAATCTAATCGCCTAAAATGCACATTTTTTTGATCAATGACCAATTTTATATGAATTTTACAAAACCAATGCGCAAAACCCTCTTTAACATGACCAGTTTTGGAAATACACTATTTCGAGCCCCTTAAAGTCACAGTTAGATCTCGTTGTAAACTAGAAGGTTGTTCTAGACACATAAAGCTTTCCATCGATATATTATACACCTCAATCAGACCAATGAGTGAGTGATTTTATATGGATTTTTCAACAAAGAGAACTTTATACTTAGATCTAAGTCCGAAACCCGATGAACTAGACCCGATGAACCCGAAAACCGATTAGACCCAAAGTTCGAAACTCGAACTTTACTTAGGAAGGGTTTCGGGGCCTGTTTTGTCCACCCAAAAACCGATCGGGATGGGGGTTTTTCGGCCCGACCCGACCCGACCGATGCTCACCCCTAGTTTTTAGTAGAAAACATTTTCAAAAGTTACAGCTTCCGTCCTACAAGCGTTTTGACGATTTACTCATACTTAGAGAACAAATTAAGATTTGACATCTAAATTAAAAACGTACTACTATTTCTTAGGAATCTAATCGTCTAAAATGCACATTTTTTGGATCAATGACCAATTTTATATGAATTTTACAAAAACAGTGCACAAAACCAGTTTTAACATGACCAGTTTTGGAAATACATTATTTCGAGCCCCTTAAAGTCGCAATTAGATCTCGTTGTAAACTAGAAAGTTGTTCTAGACACACAGAGCTTTCCATCGATATATTATACACCTCAATCAGACCAATGAGTGAGTGATTTATACGGATTTTTCAACAAACAGAACTTTATGCTTAGATCTAAGTCCGAAACCCGATGAACCCGAAAACCGATTAGACCCGAAGTCCGAAACTCGAACTTTACTTAGGAAGGGTTTCGGGGACTGTTTTGTCCACCCGAAACCCGATTGGGTTGGGGGGTTTTCGGCCCTACCCGACCCGACCGATGCTCACCCCTAGTTTTTAGTAGAAAACAACTTTGAAAAGTTACAGCTTCCGTCCTACAAACGTTTTGACGATTTACTCATACTTAGAGAACAAATTAAGATTTGACATCTAAATTAAAAACGTACTACTATTTCTTAGGAATGTAATCTCCTAAAATGCACATTTTTTGGATCAATGACCAATTTTATATGAATTTTACAAAAACAGTGCGCAAAACCCGTTTTAACATGACCAGTTTTGGAAATACACTATTTCGAGCCCCTTAAGGTCACAATTAGATCTCGTTGTAAACTAGAAAGTTATTCTAGACACAGAGAGTTTTCTATCGATATATTATACACCTCAATCAGACCAATGAGTGAGTGATTTTATACGGATTTTTCAACAAACAGAACTTTATGCTTAGATCTAAGTCCGAAACCCGATGAACCCGACCCGATGAACCCGAAAACCGATTAGACCCAAAGTCCGAAACTCGAACTTTACTTAGGAAGGGTTTTGGGGCCTGTTTTGTCCACCCAAAACCCGATCGGGATAGGGGTTTTTCGGCCTGACCCGACCCGACTGATGCTCACCCCTAGTTTTTAGTAGAAAACAACTTTGAAAAGTTATAGCTTCCGTCCTATAAGCGTTTTGACGATTTACTCATACTTAGAGAACAAATTAAGATTTGACATCTAAATTAAAAACGTACTACTATTTCTTAGGAATCTAATCGTCTAAAATGCACATTTTTCGGATCAATGACCAATTTTATATGAATTTTACAAAAACAGTGCGCAAAACTCGTTTTAACATGACCAGTTTTGGAAATACATTATTTCGAGCCCCTTAAAGTAGCAATTAGATCTCGTTGTAAACTAGAAACTTGTTCTAGACACAGAGAGCTTTCCATCGATATATTATACACCTCAATCAGACCAATGAGTGAGTGATTTTATACGGATTTTTCAACAAACAGAACTTTATGCTTAGATCTAAGTCCGAAACCCGATGAACCCGAAAACCGATTAGACCCGAAGTCCGAAACTCGAACTTTACTTAGGAAGGGTTTCGGGGCCTGTTTTGTCCACCCGAAACCCGATCGGGTTGGGGGTTTTTCGGCCCGACCCGATCCGACCGATGCTCACCCCTAGTTTTTAGTAGAAAACAACTTTGAAAAGTTACAGCTTCCATCGTACAAACGTTTTGACGATTTACTCATACTTAGAGAACAAATTAAGATTTGACATCTAAATTAAAAACGTACTACTATTTCTTAGGAATCTAATCGACTAAAATGCACATTTTTTGGATCAATGACCAATTTTATATGATTTTTACAAAAACAGTGCGCAAAACCCTTTTTAGCATGACCAGTTTTGGAAATACACTATTACGAGCCCCTTAAAGTCACAATTAGAACTCGTTGTAAACTGGAAAGTTGTTCTAGACACATAGAGCTTTCCATCGATATATTATACACCTCAATCAGACCAATGAGTGAGTGATTTTATACGGATTTTTCAACAAACAGAACTTTATGCTTAGATCTAAGTCCGAAACCCGATGAACCCGACCCGATGAACCCGAAAACCGATTAGACCCAAAGTCCGAAACTCGAACTTTACTTAGGAAGGGTTTCGGGGCCTGTTTTGTCCACCCAAAACCCGATCGGGATGGGGGTTTTTCGGCTCGACCCGACCCGACCGATGCTCACCCCTAGTTTTTAGTAGAAAACAACTTTGAAAAGTTACAGCTTCCGTCCTACAAGCGTTTTGACGATTTACTCATGCTTAGAGAACAAATTAAGATTTGACATCTAAATTAAAAACGTACTACTATTTCTTAGGAATCTAATCGTCTAAAATGCACATTTTTTTGATCAATGACCACTTTTATATGAATTTTACAAAAACAGTGCGCAAAACCCGTTTTAACATGACCAGTTTTGGAAATACATTATTTCGAGCCCCTTAAAGTCGCAATTAGATCTCGTTGTAAACTAGAAAGTTGTTCTAGACACATAGAGCTTTCCATCGATATATTATACACCTCAATCAGACCAATGAGTGAGTGCTTTTATACGGATTTTTCAACAAACAGAACTTTATGCTTAGATCTAAGTCCGAAACCCGATGAACCCGACCCGATGAACCCGAAAATCGATTAGACCCGAAGTCCGAAACTCGAACTTTACTTAGGAAGGGTTTCGGGGCCTGTTTTGTCCACCCGAAACCCGATCGAGTTGAGGGTTTTTCGGTCCGACCCGACCCGACCGATGCTCACCCCTAGTTTTTAGTAGAAAACAACTTTGAAAAGTTACAGCTTCCGTCCTACAAACGTTTTGCGATTTACTCATACTTAGAGAACAAATTAAGATTTGACATCTAAATTAAAAACGTACTACTATTTCTTAGGAATCTAATCGTCTAAAATGCACATTTTTTGGATCAATGACCAATTTTATATGAATTTTACAAAAACAGTGCGCAAAACCCATTTTAACATGACCAGTTTTGGAAATACGTTATTTCGAGCCCCTTAAAGTCGCAATTAGATCTCGTTGTAAACTAGAAAGTTGTTCTAGACACAAAGAGCTTTCCATCGATATATTATACACCTCAATCAGACCAATGAGTGAGTGATTTTATACGGATTTTTTAACAAACAGAACTTTATGCTTAGATCTAAGTCCGAAACCCGATGAACCCGACCCGATGAACCCGAAAACCGATTAGACCCGATGTCCGAAACTTGAACTTTACTTAGGAAGGGTTTCGGGGCCTGTTTTGTCCACCCGAAACCCGATCGGGTTGGGGGTTTTTCGGCCCGACCCGACCCGACCGATGCTCACCCCTAGTTTTTAGTAGAAAACAATTTTGAAAAGTTAATGCTTCCGTCCTACAAACGTTTTGACGATTTACTCATACTTAGAAAACAAATTAAGATTTGACATCTAAATTAAAAACGTACTACTATTTTTTAGGAATCTAATCGTCTAAAATGCACATTTTTTGGATCAATGACCAATTTTATATGAATTTTACAAAAACAGTGCGCAAAACCCATTTTAACATGACCAAATTTGCAAATACATTATTTCGAGCCCCTTAAAGTAGCAATTAGATCTCGTTGTAAGCTAGAAAGTTGTTCTAGACACAAAGAGCTTTCCATCGATATATTATACACCTCAATCAGACCAATGAGTGAGTGATTTTATACGGATTTTTCAACAAACAGAACTTTATGCTTAGATCTAAGTCCGAAACCCGATGAACCCGAAAACCGATTAGACCCGAAGTCCGAAACTCGAACTTTACTTAGGAAGGGTTTCGGGGCCTGTTTTGTCCATCCGAAACCTGATCAGGTTGGGGGTTTTTCGGTCCGACCCGACCCGACCGATGCTCACCCCTAGTTTTTAGTAGAAAACAACTTTGAAAAGTTACAGCTTCCGTCCTACAAACGTTTTGACGATTTACTCATACTTAGAGAACAAATTAAGATTTGACATCTAAATTAAAAACGTACTACTATTTCTTAGGAATCTAATCGCCTAAAATGCACATTTTTTGGATCAATGAACAATATTATATGAATTTTACAAAAACAGTGCGCAAAACCCGTTTTAACATGACCAGTTTTGGAAATACAATATTTCGAGCCCCTTAAAGTCACAATTAGAACTCGTTGTAAACTAGAAAGTGGTTCTAGACACAGAGAGCTTTCCATCGGTATATTATACACCTCAATCAGACCAATAAGTAAGTGATTTTATACAGATTTTTCAACAAACAGAACTTTATGCTTCGATTTAAGTCCGAAACCCGATGAACCCAACCCGATGAACCCGAAAACCGATTAGACCCAAAGTCCGAAACTCGAACTTTACTTAGGAAGGGTTTAAGGCCTGTTTTGTCCACCCAAAACCCGATCGGGATGGGGGTTTTTCGGCCCGACCCGACCCGACCGATGCTCACCCCTAGTTTTTAGTAGAAAACAACTTTGAAAAGTTACAGCTTCCGTCCTACAAACGTTTTGACGATTTACTCATACTTAGAGAACAAATTAAGATTTCACATCTAAATTAAAAACATACTACTATTTCTTAGGAATCTAATCGCCTAAAATGCACGATTTTGTTGGATCAATGACCAATTTTATATGAATTTTACAAAAATAGTCCGCAAAACCCGTTTTAACATGACCAGTTTTGGAAATACACTATTTTGAGCCCCTTAAAGTCACAATTAGATCTCGTTGTAAACTAGAAGGTTGTTCTAGACACATAGAGCTTTCCATCGATATATTATACACCTCAATCAGACCAATGAGTGAGTGATTTTATACGGATTTTTCAACAAACAGAACTTTATGTCTAGATCTAAGTCCGAATCCCGATGAACCCGACCCGATGAACCCGAAAACCGATTAGACCCAAAGTCTGAAACTCGAACTTTACTTAGGAAGGGTTTCGGGGCCTGTTTTGTCCACCCAAAACCCGATCGGGATGGGGGTTTTTCGGCCCGACCCGACCCGACCGATGCTCACCCCTAGTTTTTAGTAGAAAACAACTTTGAAAAGTTACAGCTTCCGTCCTACAAGCGTTTAGACGATTTACTCATACTTAGAGAACAACTTAAGATTTGACATCTAAATTAAAAACGTACTACTATTTCTTAGGAATCTAATCGTACAAAATGCACATTTTTTGGATCAATGACCAATTTTATATGAATTTTACAAAAACAGTGCGCAAAACCCGTTTTAACATGACCAATTTTGGAAATACATTATTTCGAGCCCCTGAAAGTCGCAATTAGATCTCGTTGTAAATGTAACACCCTCAAATTTGGAACGAGCAACTAACTTTAAAATTCCATAAAACATCCAAAAGAGATATAATCACTTCTACAATTCATTCCTTAAAATACCTCGGAATTTAAAACATTATAAGTCTACGATAAAATAACCTAATCGGGTGCTACACAAAACAACACAAGTTGCTAGTCCAACAATTGCGGAAGACTTCACTAATTAAGTCACCTCTCGTGCACTCTACTAGCACTCGCCACTTCACAATGTAGCTAGAGCTACCCCCAACCTGAGCCTGTTGCACATGCCGACAAATAAAAAGGATTAGGCTTACGCCTAGTGAGTTCAAGCATTTTATCATGACTATATAAAATCATAAATCGGAGGTTAGTAGTTATAGTCATGATTTAAATAAATCTTTAAATGAAAGCTTGCGACATAGACTATCATTCCCAAAAGATTTCCCAAACGGCATAAACGACTCATTTTCCAACTCACTCAAAACCATGGAAACCATACCCGAAAAGTGTAATCGTGTTTTCAAAAATGAGTTACAATTCCCAGTTCACCCAAATACGTGAATAAGTCTAGTTTAGACAAAACCTTCAAATACAGTTGACAATACATACTCAACCCATAAAACATGGAAACCATCCACTTAAACATAACTCTTTATTAAAACATAATACGAAGCAAAACTCACGCAATCGTAAAATGTAATAATGATCAAATACCATAAAATAGAACTCCAACGGTTAAAACATCTATTAAGAATGTAACATAAAATACGTCCATCAATCATGGAAAACAATTCATATGCATGTACTATAGCCTCAACAATGCGAATGAATAAAATACCCGAAATTAACACCCTTCGGTGACGGGGGAGACCCGATCTCATCGAATGTGACAAACACATAAATTAAACCACGATTAAGTAAATACAAGTAAGCTTCTTGGACATGGAAAAACAGATGACATCAACCATACTAGGTCTTTAGTCAATCATCGGCGTCAATCATACTAGATCTTTAGCCCATCTTAGACATCAACCAAAACTAGGTCTTTAGTCCATATCCGGCATCAACCAAAACTAGGTCTTTAGCCCCTCTCCGGCATCAACCAAAACTAGGTCTTTAGCCCCTCTTGGACATCAACCATACTAGGTCTTTAGTCCAAGCCCTCAAGTTCAACCATACTAGGTCTTTACCTTGGAAACCCACCATCCGAAACAAGCTTACTCGACTTAAATATAAATACATGACCCCAAAAGAATAACTAATGCGTTCAAATCATATAAACCTCAAATATGACGCTACTCACGCAATGCAAACCCCAAGCCCACGTCGAGCTTATTAAAACCGGGCGAATGCCATCAAGACTCAATCGAGTCCAAAATCGAGCCCTCTGCTCAAAGATCTAATGATCATTTATCAACATCGAATCATACAAATGAAATGCAATTAAGCATATAACATATTCTAGACTCCACCCCGAGCGTGTAAATATCAACAACGTGCAATAATATGCAACACGGTGCAATAAAAGCAACCCGTAAATAAGACTCCACATCGAGCCATTTAAACCGGACAAATGTCCCCAAAACTTAATAAAATCCAATACCGAGCCACAACCTCAACTAACTCAAAAGATAGTTCATGAATGTCATAAGACGACATTAAGTATAACAACACACACCGGTTGTCAGTAAATACTTCAAATCCGTGAAAACCCGAAATACAACCTTGGATCGGGATAACCCTCATTTCCAAAAGGACTCAACCTTTACACTTTCAAAACATCTCATAATGTACTATATGCACATTTTCAAATATCGACAAAACACATTTTTATAACAAATGGATTCCATTTACTACATAAATCAACAACCCATTTCATGTATGATTTATCTATCTCATTTTTCCAAAAACCCAAAAGTAGTGTTTTACAATATCTACTACAATTAATACCTCACAAGGTAAAACTCATCAAATAACCCGTCATTGCTAATTTTCAGGTAAAACACATAATTACTTGGAAAATAACATTTTGGCATGTACAAAGTTTTCGCAAAGTAACTTGAACTCACCTTGCTAGATTTAGCTAAATCTAGAGTTTCCCCAACGTATGCTCCTTGAAGAAGTCCGTATCCTCAAGTCCAAAACTTCCAAAACCTAAATTCATAAGTTTTCAACCATAAGTATTTATCCCCAAACACTTGGAATCATTTTCCCCAACATATTACACCCAAAATCACCAATAGATCAAAACCCTAATTTCCAAAATGAAGAGAAAGGAAAAGGTTTAGGTGAGGGTTGGGTAAACCCTATAAAAGGTAGAAATCTTACCAAAACGAAAGTGAGGAGAAGGGTTCTAACCTCCCATCGTATTCCCTTGATAAGAACTGAGAGAGAAGCTTTGATTTGTAAGATTGTTGGCTTCAAAAGCTCCAAAAACGATTTAGAGGGTTAGGGTTCGGTTTTGGGAGAGTTGAGAGAGAGTGAGATGAAATAGAAATGAATGAAAGCTGAAAGGCGTAGGTTTTAAAGCCCTCAGGCCCGCTCGCGATAGTGACATAGCGATAGTGACTTGGTCACTATCGCCGGGGCATAATCGCCCAACCCCTTCCCACTCGCGGTACACTTCCAGCGAAAGTGACACCGCGATAATGCCAAGGGCACAATCGCCGGGCACTATCGCCCAGCCTATACCGAGCCCCATCAGTCCCTTTTTGGTCCTTGGTTCCAAATCAATCAAGTCCAACCTTCCACTCAGATTAATAATTCCATATTAATACTCAAAATGACGAGATATACATTACTCGAATTTTCGGGGTGTTACAGTAAACTAGAAAGTTGTTCTAGACACAGAGAGCTTTCCATCAATATATTATACACCTCAATCAGACCAATGAGTGAGTGATTTTATACGGATTTTTCAACAAACAGAACTTTATGCTTAGATCTAAGTCCGAAACCCGATGAACCCGACCCGATGAACCCGAAAACCGATTAGACCCAAAGTCCGAAACTCGAACTTTACTTAGGAAGGGTTTTGGGGCCTGTTTTGTCCACCCGAAACCCGATCGGGTTGGGCGTTTTTCAGCCCGACCCGACCCGACCGATGCTAACCCCTAGTTTTTAGTAGAAAACAACTTTGAAAAGTTACAGCTTCCGTCCTACAAACGTTTTGACGATTTACTCATACTTAGAGAACAAATTAAGATGTGACATCTAAATTAAAAACGTACTACTATTTCTTAGGAATCTAATCGCCTAAAATGCACATTTTTTGGATCAATGACCAATATTATATGAATTTTACAAAAACAGTGCGCAAAACCCGTTTTAACATGACCAGTTTTGGAAATACACTATTTTGAGCCCCTTAAAGTCCCAATCAGAACTCGTTGTAAACTAGAAAGTGGTTCTAGACACAGAGAGCTTTCCATCGATATATTATACACCTCAATCAGACCAATGAGTAAGTGATTTTATACGGATTTTTCAACAAACAGAACTTTATGCTTAGATCTAAGTCCAAAACCCGATGAACCCGAAAACCGATTAGACCCAAAGTCTGAAACTCGAACTTTACATAGAAAGGGTTTTGGGGCCTGTTTTGTCCACCCAAAACCCGATCGGGATGGGGGTTTTTCGGCCCGACCCGACCCGACCGATGCTCACCCCTAGTTTTTAGTAGAAAACAACTTTGAAAAGTTACAGCTTCCGTCCTACAAACGTTTTGACGATTTACTCATACTTAGAGAACAAATTAAGATTTCACATCTAAATTAAAAACGTACTACTATTTCTTAGGAATCTAATCGTCTAAAATGCACATGTTTTGGATCAATGACCAATTTTATATGGATTTTACAAAAACAGTGCGCTAAACCCGTTTTAACATGACCAGTTTTGAAAATACATTACTTCGAGCCCCTTAAAGTCGCAATTAGATCTCGTTGTAAACTAGAAAGTTGTTCTAGACACAGAGAGCTTTCCATCAGTATATTATACACCTCAATCAGACCAATGAGTGAGTGATTTTATACGGATTTTTCAACAAACAGAACTTTATGCTTAGATCTAAGTCCGAAACCCGATGAACCCGACCCGATGAACCCGAAAACCGATTAGACCCGAAGTCCGAAACTCGAACTTTACTTAGGAAGGGTTTCGGGGCCTGTTTTGTCGATCCGAAACCCGATCGAGTTGGGGGTTTTTCGGCCCGACCCGACCCGACCGATGCTCACCCCTAATTTTTAGTAGAAAACAACTTTGAAAAGTTACAGCTTCCGTCCTACAAACGTTTTGACGATTTACTCATACTTAGAGAAAAAATTAAGATTTCACATCTAAATTAAAAACGTACTACTATTTCTTAGGAATCTAATCGCCTAAAATGCACATTTTTTGGATCTATGACCAGTTTTATATGAATTTTACAAAAACAGTGCGCAAAACCCGTTTTAACATGACCAGTTTTGGAAATACACTATTTCGAGCCCCTTAAAGTCACAATTAGATCTCGTTGTAAACTAGAAGGTTGTTCTAGACACATAGAGCTTTCCATCGATATATTATACACCTCAATCAGACCAATGAGTGAGTGATTTTATACGGATTTTTCAACAAACAGAACTTTATGTCTAGATCTAAGTCCGAAACCCGATGAACCCGACCCGATGAACCCGAAAACCGATTAGACCCAAAGTCCGAAACTCGAACTTTACTTAGGAAGGGTTTCGGGGTCTGTTTTGTCCACCCAAAACCCGATCGGGATGGGGGTTTTTTGGCCCGACCCGACCCGACCGATGCTCACCCCTAGTTTTTAGTAGAAAACAACTTTGAAAAGTTACAGCTTCCGTCCTACAAGCGTTT
The DNA here is from genome assembly GCA_033807775.1 of Saussurea involucrata. Lineage (NCBI taxonomy): Eukaryota > Viridiplantae > Streptophyta > Magnoliopsida > Asterales > Asteraceae > Saussurea > Saussurea involucrata. The sequence goes on from CM066315.1 coordinate 150,031,156, forward strand.
TGACAATTTACTCATACTTAGAGAACAAATTAAGATTTGACATCTAAATTAAAAACGTACTACTATTTCTTAGGAATCTAATCGTATAAAATGCACATTTTTGGATCAATGACCAATTTTATATGAATTTTACAAAAACAGTGCGCAAAACCCGTTTTAACATGACCAGTTTTGGAAATACACTATTTCGAGCCCCTTAAAGTCACAATTAGATCTCGTTGTAAACTAGAAGGTTGTTCTAGACACATAGAGCTTTCCATCGATATATTATACACCTCAATCAGACCAATGAGTGAGTGATTTTATACGGATTTTTCAACAAACAGAACTTTATGTCTAGATCTAAGTCCGAATCCCGATGAACCCGACCCGATGAACCCGAAAACCGATTAGACCCAAAGTCCGAAACTCGAACTTTACTTAGGAAGGGTTTCGGGGACTGTTTTGTCCACCCAAACCCGATCGGGATGGGGGGTTTTCGGCCCGACCCGACCCGACCGATGCTCACCCCTAGTTTTTAGTAGAAAACAACTTTGAAAAGTTACAGCTTCCGTCCTACAAGCGTTTTGACGATTTACTCATACTTAGAGAACAAATTAAGATTTGACATCTAAATTAAAAACGTACTACTATTTCTTAGGAATCTAATCGTCTAAAATGCACATTTTTTTGATCAATGACCAATTTTATATGAATTTTACAAAAACAGTGCGCAAAACCCGTTTTAACATGACCAATTTTGGAAATACATTATTTCGAGCCCCTTAAAGTCGCAATTAGATCTCGTTGTAAACTAGAAAGTTGTTCTAGACACAGAGAGCTTTCCATCAATATATTATACACCTCAATCAGACCAATGAGTGAGTGATTTTATACGGATTTTTCAACAAACAGAACTTTATGCTTAGATCTAAGTCCGAAACCCGATGAACCCGAAAACCGATTAGACCCAAAGTCCGAAACTCGAACTTTACTTAGGAAGGGTTTCGGGGCCTGTTTTGTCCACCCGAAACCCGATCGGGTTGGGGGTTTTTCGGCCCGACCCGACCCGACCGATGCCTACCCCTAGTTTTTAGTAGAAAACAACTTTGAAAAGTTACAGCTTCCGTCCTACAAACGTTTTGACGATTTACTCATACTTAGAGAACAAATTAAGATTTGACATCTAAATTAAAAACGTACTACTATTTCTTAGGAATCTAATCGCCTAAAATGCACATTTTTTGGATCAGTGACCAATATTATATGAATTTTACAAAAACAGTGCACAAAACCCGTTTTAACATGGCCAGTTTTGGAAATACACTATTTCGAGCCCCTTAAAGTCCCAATCAGAACTCGTTGTAAACTAGGAAGTGGTTCTAGACACAGAGAGCTTTCCATCGATATATTATACACCTCAATCAGACCAATGAGTGAGTGATTTTATACGGATTTTTCAACAAACAGAACTTTATGCTTAGATCTAAGTCCGAAACCCGATGAACCCAACCCGAAGAACCCGAAAACCGATTAGACCCAAAGTCCGAAACTCGAACTTTACATAGAAAGGGTTTCGGGGCCTGTTTTGTCCACCCAAAACCCGATCGGGATGGGGGTTTTTCGGCCCGACCCGACCCGACCGATGCTCACCCCTAGTTTTTAGTAGAAAACAACTTTGAAAAGTTACAGCTTCCGTCCTACAAACGTTTTGACGATTTACTCATACTTAGAGAACAAATTAAGATTTCACATCTAAATTAAAAACGTACTACTATTTCTTAGGAATCTAATCGCCTAAAATGCACATTTTTTGGATCAATGACCAATTTTATATGAATTTTACAAAAACAGTGCGCAAAACCCGTTTTAACATGACCAGTTTTGGAAATACACTATTTCGAGCCCCTTAAAGTCACAATTAGATCTCGTTGTAAACTAGAAGGTTGTTCTAGACACATAGAGCTTTCCATCGATATATTATACACCTCAATCAGACCAATGAGTGAGTGATTTTATACGGATTTTTCAACAAACAGAACTTTATGTCTAGATCTAAGTCCGAATCCCGATGAACCCGACCCGATGAACCCGAAAACCGATTAGACCCAAAGTCCGAAACTCGAACTTTACTTAGGAAGGGTTTCGGGGCCTGTTTTGTCCACCCAAAACCCGATCGGGATGGGGGGTTTTCGGCCCGACCCGACCCGACCGATGCTCACCCCTAGTTTTTAGTAGAAAACAACTTTGAAAAGTTACAGCTTCCGTCCTACAAGCGTTTTGACGATTTACTCATACTTAGAGAACAAATTAAGATTTGACATCTAAATTAAAAACGTACTACTATTTCTTAGGAATATAATCGCCTAAAATGCACATTTTTTGGATCAGTGACCAATATTATATGAATTTTACAAAAACAGTGCGCAAAACCCGTTTTAACATGGCCAGTTTTGGAAATACACTATTTCGAGCCCCTTAAAGTCCCAATCAGAACTCGTTGTAAACTAGGAAGTGGTTCTAGACACAGAGAGCTTTCCATCGATATATTATACACCTCAATCAGACCAATGAGTGAGTGATTTTATACGGATTTTTCAACAAACAGAACTTTATGCTTAGATCTAAGTCCGAAACCCGATGAACCCAACCCGAAGAACCCGAAAACCGATTAGACCCAAAGTCCGAAACTCGAACTTTACATAGAAAGGGTTTCGGGGCCTGTTTTGTCCACCCAAAACCCGATCGGGATGGGGGTTTTTCGGCCCGACCCGACCCGACCGATGCTCACCCCTAGTTTTTAGTAGAAAACAACTTTGAAAAGTTACAGCTTCCGTCCTACAAACGTTTTGACGATTTACTCATACTTAGAGAACAAATTAAGATTTCACATCTAAATTAAAAACGTACTACTATTTCTTAGGAATCTAATCGCCTAAAATGCACATTTTTTGGATCAATGACCAATTTTATATGAATTTTACAAAAACAGTGCGCAAAACCCGTTTTAACATGACCAGTTTTGGAAATACACTATTTCGAGCCCCTTAAAGTCACAATTAGATCTCGTTGTAAACTAGAAGGTTGTTCTAGACACATAGAGCTTTCCATCGATATATTATACACCTCAATCAGACCAATGAGTGAGTGATTTTATACGGATTTTTCAACAAACAGAACTTTATGTCTAGATCTAAGTCCGAATCCCGATGAACCCGACCCGATGAACCCGAAAACCGATTAGACCCAAAGTCCGAAACTCGAACTTTACTTAGGAAGGGTTTCGGGGCCTGTTTTGTCCACCCAAAACCCGATCGGGATGGGGGGTTTTCGGCCCGACCCGACCCGACCGATGCTCACCCCTAGTTTTTAGTAGAAAACAACTTTGAAAAGTTACAGCTTCCGTCCTACAAGCGTTTTGACGATTTACTCATACTTAGAGAACAAATTAAGATTTGACATCTAAATTAAAAACGTACTACTATTTCTTAGGAATATAATCGCCTAAAATGCACATTTTTTGGATCAGTGACCAATATTATATGAATTTTACAAAAACAGTGCGCAAAACCCGTTTTAACATGGCCAGTTTTGGAAATACACTATTTCGAGCCCCTTAAAGTCCCAATCAGAACTCGTTGTAAACTAGGAAGTGGTTCTAGACACAGAGAGCTTTCCATCGATATATTATACACCTCAATCAGACCAATGAGTGAGTGATTTTATACGGATTTTTCAACAAACAGAACTTTATGCTTAGATCTAAGTCCGAAACCCGATGAACCCAACCCGAAGAACCCGAAAACCGATTAGACCCAAAGTCCGAAACTCGAACTTTACATAGAAAGGGTTTCGGGGCCTGTTTTGTCCACCCAAAACCCGATCGGGATGGGGGTTTTTCGGCCCGACCCGACCCGACCGATGCTCACCCCTAGTTTTTAGTAGAAAACAACTTTGAAAAGTTACAGCTTCCGTCCTACAAACGTTTTGACGATTTACTCATACTTAGAGAACAAATTAAGATTTCACATCTAAATTAAAAACGTACTACTATTTCTTAGGAATCTAATCGCCTAAAATGCACATTTTTTGGATCAATGACCAATTTTATATGAATTTTACAAAAACAGTGCGCAAAACCCGTTTTAACATGACCAGTTTTGGAAATACACTATTTCGAGCCCCTTAAAGTCACAATTAGATCTCGTTGTAAACTAGAAGGTTGTTCTAGACACATAGAGCTTTCCATCGATATATTATACACCTCAATCAGACCAATGAGTGAGTGATTTTATACGGATTTTTCAACAAACAGAACTTTATGTCTAGATCTAAGTCCGAATCCCGATGAACCCGACCCGATGAACCCGAAAACCGATTAGACCCAAAGTCCGAAACTCGAACTTTACTTAGGAAGGGTTTCGGGGCCTGTTTTGTCCACCCAAAACCCGATCGGGATGGGGGTTTTTCGGCCCGACCCGACCCGACCGATGCTCACCCCTAGTTTTTAGTAGAAAACAACTTTGAAAAGTTACAGCTTCCGTCCTACAAGCGTTTTGACGATTTACTCATACTTAGAGAACAAATTAAGATTTGACATCTAAATTAAAAACATACTACTATTTCTTAGGAATCTAATCGCCTAAAATGCGCATTTTTTGGATCAATGACCAATTTTATATGAATTTTACAAAAACAGTGCGCAAAACCCGTTTTAACATGATCAGTTTTGGAAATACACTATTTCGAGCCCCTTAAAGTCACAATTAGATCTCGTTGTAAACTAGAAGGTTGTTCTAGACACATAGAGCTTTCCATCGATATATTATACACCTCAATCAGACCAATGAGTGAGTGATTTTATACGGATTTTTCAACAAACAGAACTTTATGTCTAGATCTAAGTCCGAATCCCGATGAACCCGACCCGATGAACCCGAAAACCGATTAGACCCAAAGTCCGAAACTCGAACTTTACATAGAAAGGGTTTCGGGGCCAGTTTTGTCCACCCAAAACCCGATCGGGATGGGGGTTTTTCGGCCCGACCCGACCCGACCGATGCTCACCCCTAGTTTTTAGTAGAAAACAACTTTGAAAAGTTACAGCTTCCGTCCTACAAACGTTTTGACGATTTACTCATACTTAGAGAACAAATTAAGATTTCATATCTAAATTAAAAACATACTACTATTTCTTAGGAATCTAATCGCCTAAAATGCACATTTTTTGGATCAATGACCAATTTTATATGAATTTTACAAAAACAGTGCGCAAAACCCGTTTTAACATGACCAGTTTTGGAAATACACTATTTCGAGCCCCTTAAAGTCACAATTAGATCTCGTTGTAAACTAGAAGGTTGTTCTAGACACATAGAGCTTTCCATCGATATATTATACACCTCAATCAGACCAATGAGTGAGTGATTTTATACGGATTTTTCAACAAACAGAACTTTATGTCTAGATCTAAGTCCGAATCCCGATGAACCCGACCCGATGAACCCGAAAACCGATTAGACCCAAAGTCCGAAACTCGAACTTTACTTAGGAAGGGTTTCGGGGCCTGTTTTGTCCACCCAAAACCCGATCGGGATGGTGGTTTTTAGGCCCGACCCGACCCGACCGATGCTCACCCCTAGTTTTTAGTAGAAAACAACTTTGAAAAGTTACAGCTTCCGTCCTACAAGCGTTTTGACGATTTACTCATACTTAGAGAACAAATTAATATTTGACATCTAAATAAAAAACGTACTACTATTTCTTAGGAATCTAATCGTCTAAAATGCACATTTTTTTGATCAATGACCAATTTTATATGAATTTTACAAAAACAGTGCGCAAAACCCGTTTTAACATGACCAATTTTGGAAATACATTATTTCGAGCCCCTTAAAGTCGCAATTAGATCTCGTTGTAAACTAGAAAGTTGTTCTAGACACAGAGAGCTTTCCATCGATATATTATACACCTCAATCAGACCAATGAGTGAGTGATTTTATACGGATTTTTCAACAAACAGAACTTTATGCTTAGATCTAAGTCCGAAACCCGATGAACCCGACCCGATGAACCCGAAAACCGATTAGACCCAAAGTCCGAAACTCGAACTTTACTTAGGAAGGGTTTCGGGGCCTGTTTTGTCCACCCGAAACCCGATTGGGTTGTGGGTTTTTCGGCCCTACCCGACCCGACCGATGCTCACCCCTAGTTTTTAGTAGAAAACAACTTTGAAAAGTTACAGCTTCCGTCCTACAAACGTTTTGACGATTTACTCATACTTAGAGAACAAATTAAGATTTGACATCTAAATTAAAAACGTACTACTATTTCTTAGGAATCTAATCGCCTAAAATGCACATTTTTTGGATCAATGACCAATATTATATGAATTTTACAAAAACAGTGCGCAAAACCCGTTTTAACATGGCCAGTTTTGGAAATACACTATTTCGAGCCCCTTAAAGTCCCAATCAGAACTCGTTGTAAACTAGGAAGTGGTTCTAGACACAGAGAGCTTTCCATCGATATATTATACACCTCAATCAGACCAATGAGTAAGTGATTTTATACGGATTTTTCAACAAACAGAACTTTATGCTTAGATCTAAGTCCGAAACCCGATGAACCCAACCCGATGAACCCGAAAACCGATTAGACCCAAAGTCCGAAACTCGAACTTTACATAGAAAGGGTTTCGGGGCCTGTTTTGTCAACCCAAAACCCGATCGGGATGGGGGTTTTTCGGCCCGACCCGACCCGACAGATGCTCACCCCTAGTTTTTATTAGAAAACAACTTTGAAAAGTTACAGCTTCCGTCCTACAAACGTTTTGACGATTTACTCATACTTAGAGAACAAATTAAGATTTCACATCTAAATTAAAAACGTACTACTATTTCTTAGGAATCTAATCGCCTAAAATGCACATTTTTTGGATCAATGACCAATTTTATATGAATTTTACTAAAACAGTGCGCAAAACCCGTTTTAACATGACCAGTTTTGGAAATACACTATTTCGAGCCCCTTAAAGTCACAATTAGATCTCGTTGTAAACTAGAAGGTTGTTCTAGACACATAGAGCTTTCCATCGATATATTATACACCTCAATCAGACCAATGAGTGAGTGATTTTATACGGATTTTTCAACAAACAGAACTTTATGTCTAGATCTAAGTCCGAATCCCGATGAACCCGACCCGATGAACCCGAAAACCGATTAGACCCAAAGTCCGAAACTCGAACTTTACTTAGGAAGGGTTTCGGGGCCTGTTTTGTCCACCCAAAACCCGATCGGGATGGGGATTTTTTGGCCCGACCCGACCCGACCGATGCTCACCCCTAGTTTTTAGTAGAAAACAACTTTGAAAAGTTACAGCTTCCGTCCTACAAGCGTTTTGACGATTTACTCATACTTAGAGAACAAATTAAGATTTCACATCTAAATTAAAAACATACAACTATTTCTTAGGAATCTAATCGCCTAAAATGCACATTTTTTGGATCAATGACCAATTTTATATGGATTTTACAAAAACAATGCGCAAAACCCGTTTTAACATGACCAGTTTTGGAAATACACTATTTCGAGCCCCTTAAAGTCACAATTAGATCTCGTTGTAAACTAGAAGGTTGTTCTAGACACATAGAGCTTTCCATCGATATATTATACACCTCAATCAGACCAATGAGTGAGTTATTTTATTCGGATTTTTCAACAAACAGAACTTTATGCTTAGATCTAAGTCCGAAACCCGATGAACCCGACCCGATGAACCCGACCCGATGAACCCGAAAACCGATTAGACCCAAAGTCCGAAACTCGAACTTTACTTAGGAAGGGTTTCGGGGCCTGTTTTGTCCACCCGAAACCCGATCGGGTTGGGGGTTTTTCGGCCCGACCCGACCCGACCGATGCTCACCCCTAGTTTTTAGTAGAAAACAACTTTGAAAAGTTACTGCTTCCGTCCTACAAACGTTTTGACGATTTACTCATACTTAGAAAACAAATTAAGATTTCACATCTAAATTAAAAACGTACTACTATTTCTTAGGAATCTAATCGCCTAAAATGCACATTTTTTGGATCAATGACCAATTTTATATGAATTTTACAAAAACAGTGCGCAAACCTCGTTTTAACATGATCAGTTTTGGAAATACACTATTTCGAGCCCCTTAAAGTCACAATTAGATCTCGTTGTAAATTAGAAGGTTGTTCTAGACACATAGAGCTTTCCATCAATATATTATACACCTCAATCAGACCAATGAGTGAGTGATTTTATACGGATTTTTCAGCAAACAGAACTTTATGCTTAGATCTAAGTCCGAAACCCGATGAACCCGACCCGATGAACCCGAAAACCGATAATACCCAAAGTCCGAAACTAGAACTTTACTTAGGAAGGGTTTCGGGGCCTGTGTTGTCCACCCAAAACCCGATCGGGATGGGGGTTTTTCGGCCCGACCCGACCCGACCGATGCTCACCCCTAGTTTTTAGTAGAAAACAACTTTTAAAAGTTACTGCTTCCGTCCTACATGCGTTTTGACGATTTACTCATACTTAGAGAACAAATTAAGATTTGACATCTAAATTAAAAACGTACTACTATTTCTTAGGAATATAATCATCTAAAATGCACATTTTTTGGATCAATGACCAATTTTATATGAATTTTACAAAAACAGTGCGCAAAACCCGTTTTAACATGACCAGTTTTGGAAATACATTATTTCGAGCCCCTTAAAGTCGCAATTAGATCTCGTTGTAAACTAGACAGTTGTTCTAGACACAGAGAGCTTTCCATC
>CM066315.1:150040450-150098450 GCA_033807775.1 Saussurea involucrata
GCGCACTGTTTTTGTAAAATTCATATAAAATTGGTCATTGATCCAAAAAATGTGCATTTTAGGCGATTAGATTCCTAAGAAATAGTAGTACGTTTTTAATTTAGATGTCAAATCTTAATTTGTTATCTAAGTATGAGTAAATCGTCAAAACGCTTGTAGGACGGAAGCTGTAACTTTTCAAACTTGTTTTCTACTAAAAACTAGGGGTGAGCATCGGTCGGGTCGGGTCGGGCCGAAAAACCCCCATCCCGATCGGGTTTTAGGTGGACAAAACAGGCCCCGAAACCCTTCCTAAGTAAAGTTCGAGTTTCGTACTTTGGGTCTAATCGGTTTTCGGGTTCATCGGGTCGGGTTCATCGGGTTTCGGACGTAGATCTAAGCATAAAGTTCTGTTTGTTGAAAAATCCGTATAAAATCACTCACTCATTGGTCTAATTGAGGTGTATAATATATCGATGGAAAGCTCTATGTGTCTAGAACAACCGTCTAGTTTACAACGAGATCTAATTGCGACTTTAAGGGGCTCGAAATAATGTATTTCCAAAACTGGTCATGTTAAAACGGGTTTTGCGCACTGTTTTTGTAAAATTCATATAAAATTGGTCATTGATCCAAAAAATGTACATTTTAGACGATTAGATTCCTAAGAAATAGTAGTACGTTTTTAATTTAGATGTCAAATCTTAATTTGTTCTCTAAGTATGAGTAAATCGTCAAAACGCTTGTAGGACGGAAGCTGTAACTTTTCAAAGTTGTTTTCTACTAAAAAGTAGGGGTGAGCATCGGTCGGGTCGGGTCGGGCAGAAAAACCCCCATCCCGATCGGGTTTTGGGTGGACAAAACAGGCCCCGAAACCCTTCCTAAGTAAAGTTCGAGTTTCGGACTTTGGGTCTAATCGGTTTTCGGGTTCATCGGGTCGGGTTCATCGGGTTTCGGACTTAGATCTAAGCATAAAGTTCTGTTTGTTGAAAAATCAGTATAAAATCACTCACTCATTGGTCTGATTGAGGTGTATAATATATCGATGGAAAGCCCTATGTGTCTAGAACAACCTTCTAGTTTACAACGAGATTTAATTGTGACTTTAAGGGGCTCGAAATAGAGTATTTCCAAAACTGGTCATGTTAAAACGGGTTTTGCGCACTGTTTTTGTAAAATCCATATAAAATTGGTCATTGATCCAAAAAATGTGCATTTTAGACGATTAGATTCCTAAGAAATAGTAGTACGTTTTTAATTTAGATGTCAAATCTTAATTTGTTCTCTAAGTATGAGTAAATCGTCAAAACGCTTGTAGGACGGAAGCTGTAACTTTTCAAAGTTGTTTTCTACTAAAAACTAGGGGTGAGCATCGGTCGGGTCAGGTCGGGCCGAAAAACCACCATCCCGATTGGGTTTTGGGTGGACAAAACAAGCCCCGAAACCCTTCCTAAGTAAAGTTCGAGTTTCGGACTTTGGGTCTAATCGGTTTTCGGGTTCATCGGGTCGGGTTCATCGGGTTTCGGACTTAGATCTAAGCATAAAGTTCTGTTTGTTGAAAAATCCGTATAAAATCACTCACTCATTGGTCTGATTGAGGTGTATAATATATCGATGGAAAGCTCTATGTGTCTAGAACAACCTTCTAGTTTACAACGAGATCTAATTGTGACTTTAAGGGGCTCGAAATAGTGTATTTCCAAAACTGGTCGTGTTAAAACGGGTTTTGCGCACTGTTTTTGTAAAATTCATATAAAATTGGTCATTGATCCAAAAAATGTGCATTTTAGGCGATTAGATTCCTAAGAAATAGTAGTACGTTTTTAATTTAGATGTCAAATATTAATTTGTTCTCTAAGTATGAGTAAATCGTCAAAACGCTTGTTGGACGGAAGCTGTAACTTTTCAAACTTGTTTTCTACTAAAAACTAGGGGTGAGCATCGGTCGGGTCGGGTCGGGCCGAAAAACCCCCATCCCGATCGGGTTTTTGGTGGACAAACCAGGCCCCGAAACCCTTCCTAAGTAAAGTTCGAGTTTCGGACTTTGGGTCTAATCGGTTTTCGGGTTCATCGGGTCGGGTTCATCGGGTTTCGGACGTAGATCTAAGCATAAAGTTTTATTTGTTGAAAAATCCGTATAAAATCACTCACTCATTGGTCTGATTGAGGTGTATAATATATCGATGGAAAGCTCTATGTGTCTAGAACAACCGTCTAGTTTACAACGAGATCTAATTGCGACTTTAAGGGGCTCGAAATAATGTATTTCCAAAACTGGTCATGTTAAAACGGGTTTTGCGCACTGTTTTTTGTAAAATTCATATATAATTGGTCATTGATCCAAAAAATGTGCATTTTAGACGATTAGATTCCTAAGAAATAGTAGTAAGTTTTTAATTTAGATGTCAAATCTTAATTTGTTCTCTAAGTATGAGTAAATCGTCAAAACGCTTGTAGGACGGAAGCTGTAACTTTTCAAAGTTGTTTTCTACTAAAAACTAGGGGTGAGCATCGGTCGGGTCGGGTCGGGCCGAAAACCCCCCATCCCGATCGGGTTTTGGGTGGACAAAACAGGCCCCGAAACCCTTCCTAAGTAAAGTTCGAGTTTCGGACTTTGGGTCTAATCGGTTCTCGGGTTCATTGGGTCGGGTTCATCGGGTTTCGGACTTAGATCTAAGCATAAAGTTCTGTTTGTTGAAAAATCCATATAAAATCACTCACTCATTGGTCTGATTGAGGTGTATAATATATCGATGGAAAGCTCTCTGTGTCTAGAACAACTTTCTAGTTTACAACGAGATCTAATTGCGACTTTAAGGGGCTCAAAATAGTGTATTTCCAAAACTGGTCATGTTAAAACGGGTTTTGCGCACTGTTTTTGTAAAATTCATATAAAATTGGTCATTGATCCAAAAAATATGCATTTTAGACGATTAGATTCCTAAGAAATAGTAGTACGTTTTTAATTTAGATGTCAAATCTTAATTTGTTCTCTAAGTATGAGTAAATCGTCAAAACGCTTGTAGGACGGAAGCTGTAACTTTTCAAAGTTGTTTTCTACTAAAAACTAGGGGTGAGCATCGGTCGGGTCGGGTCGGGCCGAAAAACCCCCATCCCGATCGGGTTTTGGGTGGACAAAACAGGCCCCGAAACCCTTCCTAAGTAAAGTTCGATTTTCGAACTTTGGGTCTAATCGGTTTTCGGGTTCATCGGGTCGGGTTCATCGGGTTTCAGACTTAGATCTAAGCATAAAGTTCTGTTTGTTGAAAAATCCGTATAAAATCACTCACTCATTGGTCTGATTGAGGTGTATAATATATCGATGGAAAGCTCTCTGGGTCTAGAACAACCTTCTAGTTTACAACGAGATCTAATTGTGACTTTAAGGGCCTCGAAATAGTGTATTTCCAAAACTGGTCATGTTAAAACGGGTTTTGCGCACTGTTTTTGTAAAATTCATATAAAATTGGTCATTGATCCAAAAATGTGCATTTTAGACGATTAGATTCCTAAGAAATAGTAGTACTTTTTTAATTTAGATGTCAAATCTTAATTTGTTCTCTAAGTATGAGTAAATCGTCAAAACGCTTGAAGGACGGAAGCTGTAAGTTTTCAAAGTTGTTTTCTACTAAAAACTAGGGGTGAGCATCGGTCGGGTCGGGTCGGGCCGAAAAACCCCCATCCCAATCGGGTTTTGGGTGGACAAAACAGGCCCCGAAACCCTTCCTAAGTAAAGTTCGAGTTTCGGACTTTGGGTCTAATCGGTTTTCGGGTTCATCGGGTCGGGTTCATCGGGTTTAGGACTTAGATCTAAGCATAAAGTTCTGTTTGTTGAAAAATCCGTATAAAATCACTCATTCATTGGTCTGATTGAGGTGTATAATATATCGATGGAAAGCTCTATGTGTCTAGAACAACCTTCAAGTTTACAACGAGATCTAATTGTGACTTTAAGGGGCTCGAAATAGTGTATTTCCAAAACTGGTCATGTTAAAACGGGTTTTGCGCACTGTTTTTGTAAAATTAATATAAAATTGGTCATTGATCCAAAAAATGTGCATTTTAGACGATTAGATTCCTAAAAAATAGTAGTACGTTTTTAATTTAGATGTCAAATCTTAATTTGTTCTCTAAGTATGAGTAAATCGTCAAAACGCTTTTAGGACGGAAGCTGTAACTTTTCAAAGTTGTTTTCTACTAAAAACTAGGGTGAGCATCGGTCGGGTCGGGTCGGGCCGAAAAACCCCCATCCCGATCGGGTTTTGGGTGGACAAAACAGGCCCCGAAACCCTTCCTAAGTAAAGTTTGAGTTTCGGATTTTGGGTCTAATCGGTTTTCGGGTTCATCGGGTCGGGTTCATCGGGTTTCGGACTTAGATCTAAGCATAAAGTTCTGTTTGTTGAAAAATCCGTATAAAATCACTCACTCATTGGTCTGATTGAGGTGTATAATATATCGATGGAAGGCTCTATGTGTCTAGAACAACCTTCTAGTTTACAACGAGATCTAATTGTGACTTTAAGGGGCTCGAAATAGTGTATTTCCAAAATTGGTCATGTTAAAACGGGTTTTGCGCACTGTTTTTGTAAAATTCATATAAAATTGGTCATTGATCCAAAAAATGTGCATTTTAGACGATTAGATTCCTAAGAAATAGTAGTACGTTTTTAATTGAGATGTCAAATCTTAATTTGTTCTCTAAGTATGAGTAAATCGTCAAAACGCTTTTAGGACGAAAGCTGTAACTTTTCAAAGTTGTTTTCTACTAAAAACTAGGGGTGAGCATCGGTCGGGTCGGGTCGGGCCGAAAAACCCCCATCCCGATCGGGTTTTGGGTGGACAAAACAGGCCCCGAAACCCTTCCTAAGTAAAGTTTGAGTTTCGGACTTTGGGTCTAATCGGTTTTCGGGTTCATCGGGTCGGGTTCATCGGGTTTCGGACTTAGATCTAAGCATAAAGTTCTGTTTGTTGAAAAATCCGTATAAAATCACTCACTCATTGGTCTGATTGAGGTGTATAATATATCGATGGAAGGCTCTATGTGTCTAGAACAACCTTCTAGTTTACAACGAGATCTAATTGTGACTTTAAGGGGCTCGAAATAGTGTATTTCCAAAATTGGTCATGTTAAAACGGGTTTTGCGCACTGTTTTTGTAAAATTCATATAAAATTGGTCATTGATCCAAAAAATGTGCATTTTAGACGATTAGATTCCTAAGAAATAGTAGTACGTTTTTAATTGAGATGTCAAATCTTAATTTGTTCTCTAAGTATGAGTAAATCGTCAAAACGCTTTTAGGACGGAAGCTGTAACTTTTCAAAGTTGTTTTCTACTAAAAACTAGGGGTGAGCATCGGTCGGGTCGGGTCGGGCCGAAAAACCCCCATCCCGATCGTGTTTTGGGTGGACAAAACAGGCCCCGAAACCCTTCCAAAGTAAAGTTTTAGTTTCGGACTTTGGGTCTAATCGGTTTTCGAGTTCATCGGGTCGAGTTCATCGGGTTTCGGACTTAGATCTAAGCATAAAGTTCTGTTTGTTAAAAAATCCGTATAAAATCACTTACTCATTGGTCTGATTGAGGTGTATAATATATCGATGGAAAGCTCTATGTGGCTAGAACAACCTTCTAGTTACAACGAGATCTAATTGTGACTTTAAGGGGCTCGAAATAGTGTATTTCCAAAACTGGTCATGTTAAAACGGGTTTTGCGCACTGTTTTTGTAAAATTCATATAAAATTGGTCATTGATCCTAAAAATGTGCATTTTAGACGATTAGATTCCTAAGAAATAGTAGTACGTTTTTAATTTAGATGTCAAATGTTAATTTGTTCTCTAAGTATGAGTAAATCGTCAAAACGCTTGTAGGACGGAAGCTGTAACTTTTCAAAGTTGTTTTCTACTAAAAACTAGGGGTGAGCATCGGTCGGGTCGGGTCGGGCCGAAAAACCCCCATCCCGATCGGGTTTTGGGTGGACAAAACAGGCCCCGAAACCCTTCCTAAGTAAAGTTCGAGTTTTGGACTTTGGGTCTAATCGGTTTTTGGGTTCATCGGGTGGGATTTATCGGGTTTCGGACTTAGATCTAAGCATAAAGTTCTGTTTGTTGAAAAATCTGTATAAAATCACTCACTCATTGGTCTGATTGAGGTGTATAATATATCGATGGAAAGCTCTCTGTGTCTAGAACAACTCTCTAGTTTACAACGAGATCTAATTGCGACTTTAAGGGGCTCGAAATAGTGTATTTCCAAAACTGGTCATGTTAAAACGGGTTTTGCGCACTGTTTTTGTATAATTCATATAAAATTGGTCATTGATCCAAAAAATATACATTTTAGACGATTAGATTCCTAAGAAATAGTAGTACGTTTTTAATTTAGATGTTAAATCTTAATTTGTTCTCTAAGTATGAGTAAATCGTCAAAACGCTTGTAGGACGGAAGCTGTAACTTTTCAAAGTTGTTTTCTACTAAAAACTAGGGGTGAGCATCGGTCGGGTCGGGTCGGGCCGAAAAACCCCCATCCCGATCGGGTTTTGGGTGGACAAAACAGGCCCCGAAACCCTTCCTAAGTAGAGTTCAAGTTTCGGACTTTGGGTCTAATCGGTTTTCGGGTTCATCGGGTTTATGACTTAGATCTAAGCATAAAGTTCTGTTTGTTGAAAAATCCGTATAAAATCAGTCACTCATTGGTCTGATTGAGGTGTATAATATATCGATAGAAAGCTCTCTGTGTCTAGAACAACCTTCTAGTTTACAACGAGATCTAATTGTGACTTTAAGGGGCTCGAAATAGTGTATTTCCAAAACTGGTCATGTTAAAACTAGTTTTGCGCACTGTTTTTGTAAAATTCATATAAAATTGGTCATTGATCCAAAAAATGTGCATTTTAGACGATTAGATTCCTAAGAAATAGTAGTACGTTTTTAATTTACATGTCAAATCTTAATTTGTTCTCTAAGTATGAGTAAATCGTCAAAACGCTTGTAGGACGGAAGCTGTAACTTTTCAAAGTTGTTTTCTACTAAAAACTAGGGGTGAGCATCGGTCGGGTCGGGTCGGGCCGAAAAACCCCCATCCCGATCGGGTTTTGGGTGGACAAAACAGGCCCCGAAACCCTTCCTAAGTAAATTTCGAGTTTCGAACTTTGGGTCTAATCGGTTTTCGGGTTCATCGGGTCGGGTTCATCGGGTTTCGGACTTAGATCTAAGCATAAAGTTCTGTTTGTTGAAAAATCCGTATAAAATCACTCACCCATTGGTCTGATTGAGGTGTATAATATATCGATGGAAAGCTCTATGTGTCTAGAACAACCTTCTAGTTTACAACGAGATCTAATTGTAACTTTAAGGGGCTCGAAATAGTGTATTTCCAAAACTGGTCATGTTAAAACGGGTTTTGCGCACTGTTTTTGTAAAATTCATATAAAATTGGTCATTGATCCAAAAAATGTGCATTTTAGACGACTAGATTCCTAAGAAATAGTAGTACGTTTTTAATTTAGATGTCAAATCTTAATTTGTTCTCTAAGTATGAGTAAATCGTCAAAACGCTTTTAGGACGGAAGCTGTAACTTTTCAAAGTTGTTTTCTACTAAAAACTAGGGGTGAGCATCGGTCGGGTCGGGTCGGGCCGAAAACCCCCCATCCCGATCGGGTTTTGGGTGGACAAAACAGGCCCCGAAACCCTTCCTAAGTAAAGTTCGAGTTTCGGACTTTGGGTCTAATCGGTTTTCGAGTTCATCGGGTCGGGTTCATCGGGTTTCGGAATTAGATCTAAGCATAAAGTTCTGTTTGTTGAAAAACCCATATAAAATCACTCACTCATTGGTCTGATTGAGGTGTATAATATATCGATGGAAAGCTCTATGTGGCTAGAACAACCTTCTAGTTTACAACGAGATCTAATTGTGACTTTAAGGGGCTCGAAATAGTGTATTTCCAAAACTGGTCGTGTTAAAACGGGTTTTGCGCACTGTTTTTGTAAAATTCATATAAAATTGGTCATTGATCCAAAAAATGTGCATTTTAGACGATTAGATTCCTAAGAAATAGTAGTACGTTTTTAATTTACATGTCAAATCTTAATTTGTTCTCTAAGTATGAGTAAATCGTCAAAACGCTTGTAGGACGGATGCTATAACCTTTCAAAGTTGTTTTCTACTAAAAACTAGGGGTGAGCATCGGTCGGGTCGGGTCGGGCCGAAAAACCCCCATCCCGATCGGGTTTTGGGTGGACAAAACAGGCCCGGAAACCCCTCCTAAGTAAAGTTCGAGTTTCGGACTTTGGGTCTAATCGGTTTTCGGATTCATCGGGTGGGGTTCATCGGGTTTCGGACTTAGATCTAAGCATAAAGTTCTGTTTGTTGAAAAACCCATATAAAATCACTCACTCATTGGTCTGATTGAGGTGTATAATATATCGATGGAAAGCTCTATGTGGCTAGAACAACCTTCTAGTTTACAACGAGATCTAATTGTGACTTTAAGGGGCTCGAAATAGTGTATTTCCAAAACTGGTCATGTTAAAACGGGTTTTGCGCACTGTTTTTGTAAAATTCATATAAAATTGGTCATTGATCCAAAAAATGTGCATTTTAGACGATTAGATTCCTAAGAAATAGTAGTACGTTTTTAATTTACATGTCAAATCTTAATTTGTTCTCTAAGTATGAGTAAATCGTCAAAACGCTTGTAGGACGGATGCTATAACTTTTCAAAGTTGTTTTCTACTAAAAACTAGGGGTGAGCATCGGTCGGGTCGGGTCGGGCCGAAAAACCCCCATCCCGATCGGGTTTTGGGTGGACAAAACAGGCCCCGAAACCCCTCCTAAGTAAAGTTCGAGTTTCGGACTTTGGGTCTAATCGGTTTTCGGATTCATCGGGTGGGGTTCATCGGGTTTCGGACTTAGATCTAAGCATAAAGTTCTGTTTGTTGAAAAATCCATATAAAATCACTCACTCATTGGTCTGATTGAGGTGTATAATATATCGATGGAAAGCTCTATGTGTCTAGAACAACCGTCTAGTTTACAACGAGATCTAATTGCGACTTTAAGGGGCTCGAAATAATGTATTTCCAAAACCGGTCATGTTAAAACGGGTTTTGCGCACTGTTTTTGTAAAATTCATATAAAATTGGTCATTGATCCAAAAAATGTGCATTTTAGACGATTAGATTCCTAAGAAATAGTAGTACGTTTTTAATTTAGATGTCAAATCTTAATTTGTTCTCTAAGTATGAGTAAATCGTCAAAACGCTTGTAGGACGGAAGCTGTAACTTTTCAAAGTTGTTTTCTACTAAAACCTAGGGGTGAGCATCGGTCGGGTCGGGTCGGGCCGAAAAACCCCCATCCCGATCGGGTTTTGGGTGGACAAAACAGGCCCCGAAACCCTTCCTAAGTAAAGTTCGAGTTTCGGACTTTGGGTCTAATCGGTTTTCGGGTTCATCGGGTCGGGTTCATCGGGTTTCAGACTTAGATCTAAGCATAAAGTTTTGTTTGTTGAAAAATCCGTATAAAATCACTCACTCATTGGTCTGATTGAGGTGTATAATATATCGATGGAAAGCTCTATGTGTCTAGAACAACTTTCTAGTTTACAACGAGATCTAATTGTAACTTTAAAGGGCTCGAAATAGCGTATTTCCAAAATTGGTCATGTTAAAACGGGTTTTGCGCACTGTTTTTGTAAAATTCATATAAAATTGGTCATTGATCCAAAAAATGTGCATTTTAGACGACTAGATTCCTAAGAAATATTAGTACGTTTTTAATTTAGATGTCAAATCTTAATTTGTTCTCTAAGTATGAGTAAATCGTCAAAACGCTTTTAGGACGGAAGCTGTAACTTTTCAAAGTTGTTTTCTACTAAAAACTAGGGGTGAGCATCGGTCGGGTCGGGTCGGGCCGAAAAACCCCCATCCCAATCGGGTTTTGGGTGGACAAAACAGGCCCCGAAACCCTTCCTAAGTAAAGTTCGCGTTTCGGACTTTGGGTGTAATCGGTTTTCGAGTTCATCGGGTCGGGTTCATCGGGTTTCGGACATAGATCTAAGCATAAAGTTCTGTTTGTTGAAAAATCCGTATAAAATCACTCACTCATTGGTCTGATTGAGGTGTATATTATATCGATGGAAAGCTCTACGTGGCTAGAACAACCTTCTAGTTTACAACGAGATCTAATTGTGACTTTAAGGGGCTCGAAATAGTGTATTTCCAAAACTGGTCATGATAAAATGGGTTTTGCGCACTGTTTTTGTAAAATTCATATAAAATTGGTCATTGATCCAAAAAATGTGCATTTTAGACGATTAGATTCCTAAGAAATAGTAGTACGTTTTTAATTTACATGTCAAATCTTAATTTGTTCTCTAAGTAAGAGTAAATCGTCAAAACGCTTGTAGGACGGAAGCTGTAACTTTTCAAAGTTGTTTTCTACTAAAAACTAGGGGTGAGCATCGGTCGGGTCGGGTCGGGCCGAAAAACCCCCATCCTGATCGGGTTTTGGGTGGACAAAACAGGCCCCGAAACCCTTCCTAAGTAAAGTTCGAGTTTCGGACTTTGGGTCTAATCGGTTTTCGGGTTCATCGGGTGGGGTTCATCGGGTTTTGGACTTAGATCTAAGCATAAAGTTCGGTTTGTTGAAAAATCCGTATAAAATCACTCACTCATTGGTCTGATTGAGGTGTATAATATATCGATGGAAAGCTCTCTGTGTCTAGAACAACTTTCTAGTTTACAACGAGATCTAATTGCGACTTTAAGGGGCTCGAAATAGTGTATTTCCAAAACTGGTCATGTTAAAATGAGTTTTGCGCACTGTTTTTGTAAAATTCATATAAAATTGGTCATTGATCCAAAAAATGTGCATTTTAGACGATTAGATTCCTAAGAAATAGTAGTACGTTTTTAATTTAGATGTCAAATCTTAATTTGTTCTCTAAGTATGAGTTAACCATCAAAACGCTTGTAGGACGGAAGCTGTAACTTTTCAAAGTTGTTTTCTACTAAAAACTAGGGGTGAGCATCGGTCGGGTCGGGTCGGGCCAAAAAACCCCCATCCCGATCGGGTTTTGGGTGGACAAAACAGGCCCGGAAACCCTTCCTAAGTAAAGTTCGAGTTTCGGACTTTGGGTCTAATCGGTTTTCGGTTTCATCGGGTTTCAGACTTAGATCTAAGCATAAAGTTCTGTTTGTTGAAAACTCCGTATAAAATCACTCACTCATTGGTCTGATTGAGGTGTATAATATATCGATGGTGTAAGTTCAGGATCTAATCTTACAATCAATATATCGATAAGAAAAATAGTAATTGAGAAGTAATTTGTTCAATGTCACTTGTATTCAATCAAGAACATATTTACAGATCTAAGAGAGAGTATCTCAAAGATTACAAAATATGAATACAAGAGATATGCGGGAAAGTTAGTTAGCAAACAGTGCTAACAACTATTTATACTATAA
This sequence comes from Saussurea involucrata, assembly GCA_033807775.1. Classification (NCBI taxonomy): domain Eukaryota; kingdom Viridiplantae; phylum Streptophyta; class Magnoliopsida; order Asterales; family Asteraceae; genus Saussurea; species Saussurea involucrata. The sequence goes on from CM066315.1 coordinate 150,051,896, forward strand.
CGGAAATATTACAGCTACAGTACATATATGAAAGACTAATAGGAACATAACACGTGTCCTAATTAGTTTACAAAACACTAAGTCAAAATACTCGTTGTAAGTTCTGAACAGGTTGTTCAGAACTTCTGAACATTCTTCTGGTTAAGCATCCTCAGAACTTATGTCTTGCCTCTTCAGAGTTTCCACTTGTTCTGAGTCTTCTCACTCAGAACTCTGACTCTTCCTGTCAGAAGTTCTGCCCCTTCTCATCAGATCTTCAACACTTGGTTTATCGACAAAACTTAGATCTAACAATCTCCCCCTTTTTGTCAGATAAACTTGTACTTGGCATCATCAAGATCTTTTAATGCAGGAACGATCTTCTGAAGCAACACATTTCTCTGATTTAGCCTTTGATCAATTCTGTCAATTATCTCTTGAATAGTTCCAACTTGTTGATTCATCATTTCTTGAACAATGTTGGATTGTTTTATTTTCACCATTTTCTTTTCCAGATTGTGCTTGATTATTCTCAGAGTTCCAGAGCAATATTTGGCAGTTTCCTTAGCTCTGAAGAAAATTTTGTCACTCTTATTCTTCAAGAACACTCCCAGATCTGGATACCTTGACACACTTCCAGTTTTTAACAACTTCTTCTGCTCATGATCTGTATCTGGTCTTGAGAGGAAGACACATGGTCTTTGCAAGTACAGAGCAATCTGAAAGTCAGTATAGCAATGCCATCTTAGAATATAGAACATAGCTTCAATTACAATACTTCTGGCTTTTCTTTCTTCCACCTTTTTGCTTGATTCTTTGAAGCATAGCATGCTGTGAAGTCTATAAAAATCCACAACTGAAAGTTTATCAAAATCTGCATCTGTGAAGTAGTAGACCTTTCCATCTTCTCTTAACACTTAAAATGACACATATTCCTGTTTTCTGAACTGTTTGACCTTGATTTCTCTGATTTTGGTGATAAGAAAATCTGAATACACTGCTCCCTTTGCTTTTCCAAGATTTTTATATTTGTCTGCCAGCCAGATCTGAGTCTCCTTTGGTTTATCATGAAACACACTTAGAAAATTTACTTCACTTGGATTGAAGAAGTTAGGCAAATCAAATTCCAAGAAGTATCCATTCAAATCTATTGACCTCTCATCCTCTTGAGGTTCTGATTGCTCAGATTGTTCCAGATTTGTCATCTTAATGTCTTGCACCATTTCCTTAATTTCCTCTGTAGTTTCCTCTGATAAAACTTCATCTACTTCATACTCAGCAGGAAATACATAATCATTATGTAGCATCTTCTTTGGATTTTCCTCTGATAACATCCATTCACCAGATTCTCTGACTTTCTTCCTCAGATCTATTCTCCTTTTCACAATCTGCATACATTTTTCTTTTAATCCTTTTCTTTCATCTTCAGGACTAACTTCCATTTCAACAAGTAACCAACTCAAAGTTGCATTACTGTACTTCACCAAGTCTTTCAATTTAAAGAATTTAAGACTTCCTTGCACTATGTATGTGAACCCTTCTGATTCCATTCCTTCATTTACAAACCCTTTTATATTCATAATAGCCCCTGGAACCCTCACAGGACTACTTAGATTGCATTTCTCTTTTCTTCTTTCTATTGCCAACTGGAAATCATACATATACAAATTTCTGACATATATACCCAGAAGTCTTCTGCATTCTATTTCCATCCATGCTTCTTCAGTACTAGCAAAGAATTTTACAAGAAAGATCTGATCATCAAGTGTGAGTCTGTGAAAATCAAAGCTTGTCAAACTGACCTTCATTTCCTTTTCCTTCACAACTTCCAATCTGACATATTTCAAACCCTCAAATTCTTCTGTCTGAAATGACAAGACTCTCTTAACCTTTTTCTGAATCTGCAGTTTTGAATCAGGAATTCTGAATCTGTTAGAAGCTTCTGCATAAATCATCTGAAATCTGTGTCAGGATCGAATCTTAACAAGACAATAAACACTTAGAATTCAGAATTAAAGAATCTGCGGAAAAGAACTTTAATTCTCACAATCAAGAACAATGTAACAGAAAATTCACAACTTTGTGTATTCACTAACTCGACTCACAAGATTACAACCAAACCTCAATCTTGACGAACAGGCTCAATCAAGACGACTTCTACTTCTCTAGAAGTAGGGTTCTTAAACCTTGAGGTTAATTCTCTCTGAAAACAATATCGAATTCTTTTCACACGTCTCTCCTATTTATAGCTATCTATTGAAGACTATTTATACAAGAATAATTACAAGATAATTATCAAAAGTAAATTGATCTTCCAAATCTTCGTTAAACATATCTTGATCAATTCCTTCTTTGTCTCCAAAAGTATCGCATACCAAACGTAACAAACTCAGCAGTATTAACCTTCATTCTTCATGAGCAGTACTAACAATCTTCAGCAGTATTAAGTCACGAGCAGTACTAACAGATATTCGATATGCACCAGCAGTACTAACCTTGATTTGCAGTAGTAACTTTGACAAGCAGTATTAATGACTCAGCAGTACTAACGTTTGATCAGCAATATTAATGATATTCCAGCAGTAGTAATATACCAGCAGTATTAACTTTGTTCCAGCAGCATTAACCATACTTAGCAAATATCTTCAGTTCCCAACAATCTCCCCCTAACTTGACTTTTCAGGATGAGAAGTTAAGTTCTTCAGATGATGCTTCCAAAACCTAATTGTGCATGCCTAGATCAGGATTCAATCCCAGACTTTGATTGAGAGTCCTTCTTACCAGATATCTTGCCATCTCAGAATCTTTGTCACTTACCAACTTAACATGCAGCATTCCATTCAACCTTTTCATGCTGTGATTGTATACGACATCTACCAAGTAATATTCATGATATGTATTGTCAAGTGAGATGACATACACACCACAATTTTCATAAAGCATCCAATGGGTAATGACTTGAAAGTTTCTGTTGATCACATACTGAACTGCTTCTGGTTTAAACATTAGGCATAGGTATTCAAGAACCATCTTTGTGATAGACATATCTTGCTCTGTCAGCATGTCTCCATATAGCCTCATTCCTACCTTGAACATCTCTTCCAAGTCTGATCTAGAGCTCCTCCTTATAAGATTTCCCCAAGTAGAATAGACTTCAAACTTTCCATCTGCTCTTTTTATTCTAATGAACTCCTTTCTCTGATCTTTCAAAGTATCCCAGAATATGATTTCAGGAGCCATAGAAGATATTGGTTCAGCTTGGATTGGCTTAGTATTAACCATAGTAATATACAAATCACATTGAGCATTTGGCAGTGAGTGTACATTGCTTGGTTGGCTTGAGGGAGTTGCTACTTTTTCTTCAGCAACTTTTGGATCAGATTTCTCCTTCACTGCTTCGTTCTGGGCTTCTTCTACAGTTGGTTCCACCCTTGGCTTCTTTACATTTTTCTTCTTTGAAGCTATGGACTTTGTTCTTGGCCTTTTGGTTGACATCATCTTTGTTCTTTTGAAAGGCTTATTCTCTTCAGGAGTGGTTTCAGCTGTTTCTTCTTTGTGGCTCTTAGCAGCACTAACAGTTTCTGCTGCCTTTTGTTTTTCAGCAGCAGTAACCATTTCTACTGCTATAGCTGTTACTGCTTCTTTTATAACCTTTAATGCTGCTGCTTCAACACTACCCTTCACAATCCAATATATCTCTGTATCAATCTCTGCTTTAGTTACTGTGGGAACAGATTCTGCTTTCTTCTCACTTTCAATTACTGATGCCTCCACAAGATTCTTCAAAATCTCAGTTACTGCTGCTTCAGTCTCAGACACTGCAGCATTATCTGTTTCTACTTCTTTTGCAACCTCAGCAGCAGTAACCGTTTCTGCTGCTGGTTCTGTTTCTGCTTCCTTTGTAAGATCAGCAGCAGTAACCGTTTCTGCTGCTGTTTCTGTTTCTGCTGCTTTCTCACTTTCAGCTTCTTTTGCCACTTTTGTACCCTGCTCAGCCTCCCCCTCAACCTTGTACTCATACTCCCCCTCAATTTTTGCATCCTCCATGTTTATATCAGATTCTGACTCCCCCTTTTTGGAAGCATCAGTGGTTGTGCTTCGCCTTTTTAGAACAAACTGAGCTTTCTTTCTTCTTTGTAGCAGCTTTGTGATCATTTTCTTATTCTTCTCTATCTTTGTGTTTTGATAAAGAACCACCTTTTTAAGTTCATCTATCTCCTTCTGCTGATCCATTACCTCTATGTTGATGTTTGCTATGGTTTCCATCAATTCCTCGTACGTATATCTATCCTCACCCTGTTTAGGAGTTTTTACCTCCCTTAAAGGATCATTGGAAGTGTTAGCAGGTGTCTCTTGCCTAGCAAAAGCACTACCTACCCCCTTGGGTTCTTGGCACCTGGGACCTCTGGATGATTTCTCACCCTGAGTTGCCGTGAGGAAGGTCTTAGTTATTTTACCACTGGCCTTCTCTTTGCTAGCAGAAGTAGTGGCAGCCTTGCGACTCACATGCTCAACCTTCTCCTTAGTGAGCACCTTCTTGGGGTTGGGAGACACCCCTGTGGTTTCCCTTTCGATATTCTCCATTGGAGAATGCTCCAACAGAGGGCTTAAAGGCTTCGGGCTCTTAGGAGATACATCAAGGGAAGGAACCTTGTGTACCTTTCTTCTTTCAAACTTTTTGGTTATTTTGGGAGTGGGTCGTTCAAGAATGGACTGAGGGATGTCTTTTGAGATGGAAGGTTGGGATTGGTCATCAGTGGGTGTGTCTAATGAGGGCCTTGACCCTGATGCCATACCTTCAATTGTGTGGGACAACCATCATTGTAGAGAACAATGGTGTGTCAACTCCTTCCGAGTCCCTAGGAAGTCTCCTCATATTTGAGAAAACCTTCCCTTTAGGGGTTTTAGGTACATATACCTCATCAAATTGAGGCATATCCGTCAATTCCTTGGTAATTACTTCCTGAACAAACCTTGGATACATATAGAAACGCTTTTTGGATTCCAGGTTTGATACAAGATCATTGAAAATCATTTGAGAAAAATTAAACTTCCTGTTAGTGGCTAAGCAGACTAGAGCATAAGCAATAGTACTGCTGAACTCACTCCATCCAGTAGTTTTCTTAGAAATACAATGCATTAAGGTATGAACGAAGAATCTCCATTGAGTAAAAATTTTTGACTTGTAGAATTTAAAAACTCCAATGGGACCTTCATACCCCATTCTTTGTAAAGCGGAGAATAGTTCTTCATTGGGAATAGAAGTTATACCTGAGGCATCATCTAGTCGAAGAGTGATGCGAATGAGTTCTTCTGAAACCCTCAAGGGTTTGTCACATACCCTTGTTTGGATGACTTTCTGCCCATCTTCGGATTCAACGGTGGCATTGGCCCAGAAGTGCGTCTGATGCTCGATGTAGATAGTCGGATTCACCGTTAGGGCATAAGAAATATGAGTGGACTTGAGAAAATCCACAATGTCGTGAAATCCTTCGGCCTGCTTCGGCTTCTGAAGCATCGCAATCTCATTATGCTCGTCGACAAACTCCATAATCGTCGTTCTTCCTGAGGACATGGATAGAAACACAAAGATTCTAGGGAGAAAAGGTTAGAACGAGAGAGAGAAGAAGTTAATGCGAAGAGTCGTTATGAACTTTGGCGGGCAAACAGGGGTATTTATAGCAGTATTTGCCCTAGATATTCAAAAGCAGTATTAACGACATAGCAGTAGTAACAACTGAGCAGTATTAACTGCAAGGCAGTATTAACTACACCAGCAGTATTAACAACAGAGCAGTAGTAACTACTAAGCAGTATTAACTACTAAGCAGTATTAAAAACAAAGCAGTAGTAACTACTAAGCAGTATTAACTACTAAGCAGTATTAACAACAGAGCAGTATTAACTACTAAGCAGTATTAACTGCAAAGCAGTAGTAACTACTAAGCAGTATTAACTACTAAGCAGTATTAACTGCAAAGCAGTATTAACTACAAAGCAGTATTAACTGCTGAGCAGTATTAACTGCTAGAACACTAGCAGTAGTAACTCTGCACTGGCAGTAGTAACTACACTTACACTTTTCTGCACTTGTCAATCTGAGGTAAACAAAAGATTCTGAGAAAGAGAGTTAGTAGTACCAAATATATGAAGAAATACAAGTATAAAGACAGAAAATCATGAATTTATTCAAGGTTGATCATGCCCACACTTGTTACCAAAAAGGTGAATCTACCCACATCAAAAGCTTTTGTGAATAGATCAGCAAACTGGTCATTTGTATGAACTTTAGCAACCTGAATTAATTTCTTTTCATTGCAATCTCTAATAAAATGATACCTGATCTCTATATGCTTTGTTTTTGAGTGTTTGACTGGATTATTAACAATGCTAATAGCACTGTTGTTGTCAATAAAGATTGGAGTGTGAAGAAAGGTTACCCCATAGTCCAACATCTGATTCTAAATCCATAGAACCTGAGAACAGCAACTTGCAGCAGCTATATACTCAGCCTCTGTGGTAGATAAGGACACTGTGGTTTGTTTCTTACACTGCCAAGATACTAGTCTTGTACCCAAAAACTGACATCCACCTGAAGTAGACTTCCTATCCATGTTAGCTCCACCCAAGTCACTATCTGAGTATGCAAGCAAGTCAAAAGATGATTCATAAGGATACCAGAGACCTAGTCTAGGTTGCCCTCTTAGGTATCTGAAAATTCTCTTGACTGCATGAAGATGAGATTGCTTTGGTGTGACTTGAAATCTGGCACAAACACACACTGAAAACATAATATCTGGTCTAGAGGCTGTGAGATACATGAGAGATCCAATCATTGATCTGTAATGATGGACATCCACATCCTCCCCCTCAAGATCTGCAGTGATCTGTTTGTGTGTTTCCATTGGTGTGCTTGCTGGCTTTGAGTCTGTTAGACCAAACTTGTCCAGGATGTCTTTTACATACTTGGATTGACTAATAAAAATCCCATCTTTCCTCTGTTTTACCTGAAGCCCAAGAAAGAAAGTAAGCTCTCCCATGGAACTCATCTTGAAGCTTTTGTGCATTAACTCTTCAAACTCTTTACACATTTGATCATTGGTGGATCCAAAGATGATATCATCTACATAGATCTGAACAAGTAGTGTGCCTTTCTTTCTCCTCTTGATAAACAGGGTCTTGTCAATTACTCCTCTTTCAAAGTCATTTTTCAAGAGATAGGTAGACAGGGTGTCATACCATGCTCTTGGGGCTTGATGCAAACCATAAAGAGCCTTCTTCAGCTTGTATACTCTGTCAGGGTGCAATGGATTCTCAAATCCAGGGGGTTGACAGACATATACTTCTTCCTCAATACTTCCATACAGAAAAGCACTTTTGACATCCATTTGGTACACTTTGAACTTCATGTATGAGGCATAGGCTAGAAATAGCCTGATTGCTTCAATCCTTGCCACAGGAGCAAAGACTTCCTCATAATCTATTCCTTCTTCCTGAGTGTACCCTTGTGCAACCAGTCTTGCTTTGTTTCTGATCACAATCCCTTTGTCATCCTTCTTGTTCCTGAAAATCCACTTGGTGCCAATTGCTCTATGACCTTTTGGAAGGTCTACCAAGTCCCAAACATCCTGTAATTTGAACTGTAGCAGCTCCTCTTGCATTGCCTCTATCCAGCTTGGATCTTTCATAGCATCATAAGCCTTTTTGGGCTCAATCTGGGATAAAAAGCAAGTAAGAACAGTATTAACTGTATTCTGTTGATCTTGAATCTCTTGAAGTCTTCTTTGCTTTCTGGTCATCATGGGAGAAGCTATGTCTCCAATTACCAACTCAGGAGGATGGTTTTTCTGAGTTCTTGTGGGATGACCAGGTTCCTCAACTAAGTTTCCATCTAGATTGGACTCATTTAAGTCTGGATCTACTGCAGCTTCTTCAGTCACTTCAGACTCTCTGGAATTTGAGCTTGAAGGCTGTTCGTCCTCAACTCTTCTCTCTTCTTCATTCTGAATGGGTTCAGCCTCCTCTTGTTGTTCACAGAATTCAACAGGATCAATGGAAGGGAGTGGAAATATCACAGATTGAATTCTGTGTTCTGATGGTGGTGTATCCTGTTGTCCTGCATATACATCACTACTGAAACCCAAAGAATTAGTGAGTGAATCAATGTCAAATAGCCAATTAGGACCTGAACCAATAGTATTTGGTGTGTTCTCATTGCATTTGACATTGTCACTTTCTTCAATTATTCTAGAAGAGGTATTAAAAACTCTGTAGGCCTTACTCTGAGATGAGTACCCAACAAGAAAACCATCATCGGCTTTGCTATCAAACTTACCTAAGTGAGATTTGGTATTGAGAATAGTACAAGGACATCCAAATGGTTTGAAAAACCCAATATATGGTTTCTTTTTATGGAAAAGCTCATAAGGTGTCTTGTTTTTAGGCTTTACAACTAAAACTCTGTTTTGAACATAGCAGGCAGTATTAACTGCTTCTGCCCAAAAAGTAATTGGTAACTTTGAATCAGCTAACAGAGATCTGGCAGCCTCAATCAGTGTCCTATTCCTTCTCTCAGCAACACCATTTTGTTGTGGAGTCCTAGGAGCACTGTATTGTCTCTCAATTCCTTTTTCTTCACAAAAGAAGTTTAGATCAAAATTTTTAAACTCAGTTCCATTATCTGATCTAATGACTTTCACCCTTTGATTTGATTGATTTTCAATTTTGAGAATAAAAGATTTGATCAGTCCACTTGTCTCATCTTTAGTTCTCAGAAAATATACCCAAGTAAATCTAGAGTAATCATCAACAATAACTAAGCAGTATGATTTCTTGCCAATACTCATCACATTAGTAGGACCAAACAGATCCATATGTAACAGCTGAAGAGGATTTGAAATAGTGTTTATTTCTTTGGACTTATGAGAAGTTTTGTGTTGTTTACCTTTGAGACAAGCAACACAATGATCATCACATGAATAGACTTTGGATGGCAAACCCCTTACAAGGTTATTCTTAACAAGTTTATTCATTGTTTTAAAGTTCATGTGACACATCCTTCTGTGCCAAAGTGATGATTCATCCAAAGAAGCTTTTGAAACTAAACAATTTAGGGATGAATCAGATGAAACACTTTCCAAATCTAAACAATATACATTATCCTTCCTAGGAGTTCTCAGAAGTATCATGTTTTCATCAACCACTTTGTATCCAGGAGCCAGGATAATACATTCAGAATCAGTAAACAATATGCTATGCTTCTTGTCACAAACCTGTGATACACTTAACAGGTTGTATCTCAATTGCTCAACATAGTACACATCTTCAAAGGTCATCTTACCTTTTGAAACATCACCCTTACCACTTATCTTTCCACCAGCAGGATTATTCCCAAATGCAACATGTCCTCCATCAATCTTTTTGAAATTTTTGAGGCAGGCCATGTTACCTGTCATGTGCCTGGAGCAACCACTATCAACATGCCAAATGCTCTTCCCCTTGAGCTGTTGGTTGCCCTGCACATTAAGATAAATCAGTTAGTTTTATTGGGAACCCAAGCCGAAGTGGTCTTGGGTCTCCCTTGCTCATCAAAGTACTTACATTGGGTTTTGATGAGATTTTCAAACTTAGGTACTGCAGTACTGGAGTACTTTGTCAATATGATTGGTTTAGCAGCACTAGAAGCAGTATTAACCTCAGAAGTACTAACAGTGCTAGCAGTACTAACACTGGGAGCAGCAGTATTGTTAGCAGCACTATCAGTACTAGCAGCAGTATCAGCAGTATTAACAGAGTTAGCAGTATTAACAGAGTTAACACTGCTAGAAGCAGTATTAACAGAGTTAACACTGCTAGAAGCAGTATTAACAGAGTTAACACTGCTAGCAGCAGTACTATCTGAAGAGGAAGCACTAACAGTGTTAGCAGCACTAATACTGCTAACAGCACTAACTTTTGAAGAATTACTAGCAGTATTAACACTGCTAGCAGCACTAACTCTTGAAGAAGTACTAACAGTGTTAGCAGTACTAACACTGCTAGCAGCAGTATTATTTTTAGTGCCTTTTGGAACCCATATTGTAACACATTCCTTTTCAGGCTTTTTCATCATGTGGCTTTTTGGTTCAACTTGTTTCTTAGCCACATTTGTTCTTGTAGGCTTCCTATAGCCAGAAGGTTTTTGATAGAATTGAAAACTTCTCTTTTGGTAAATAGGATTAAAGTAACAGTATTTGGCAAGATGATTCAGTTTGCCACAAATAAAGCAAGGTTTTGGTCTGTTAATCTTTTGCAGATCAACTCCTTGCCTTAGTGCCCACTAGTTATTCCAGTTCCTTTGATTTCCCCTCTGATTATCATGTTTTTGGGGCTTATTCTCTTGAGATTTCCTGCAAGAACACTGTTCACATGTATTAGAGTTCACAACTGTGGTCTGTGTGTAATGAACTTTCTTTCCTTTTACAGTCCTTTTCATCTCCTTACTCCTATCCCAGGGACTTCCACCTTCCTCATTAGTCTTGATGTGATTTTCTAATGGGATCTCATCACTGTCCTTCTTAGACTCTTCCCCATCAGATCCATCTTGAACAACAACTGTATCTAATGGGTCTACACTAGTGGCTCCTTCAGATAAGTCCTTACCATCCATGGTGTCTAATAGGTCTGACCTAGGAGGGATGTAGTTGTTGTTGTAGGGTGGGGGTGTGGCATTGTACCCTAGTCCTGTTTTCATCTTACCATGGACTTGAGCATTTATTATTGTGTCCATGGCTTTAGAAGCTTTTGAAAACTTTTCAACATCAGCTTTAACTTTCTCAAGTTCTTCTTTTAATTTCTCACACTCTTCCCTAGACTCTTTCAGTTGGAATTCCAGACCACCTTTTTCCCACTTCCAGTAGTTAGTATCATATGAGTGTTGAAGTTCATTGGATTGAAAGGCCCTAATCTGTTCTTCAAACCTCTCAACAATCAACACATAGTCTCTTCTATCCTTTTCTAACCTTTTAAGATCATCACACATACCCTGATTGTGATCTCTTTACCTTTTAACAGTGTCTATACAAGCTTGAGTACAGAGATTAGTTTTTACCTCAGTGGGAAGGTCTGAAACTTCAGCCATAAGTGCTTGATTTTGGATGGCATCTTCTGCTTGATCACTCCAGTCAAATCCCATTCCTTGTTGAGAAACAAGAGCTTGAATGGAGTTTCTGTTTTGATTGGAACTTCCAGCCTGAGTTTGTTGATGGCTGTTGTGAGATGTTCCTCCTCTGCATTCCCTGGCAAAGTGTCCCATCTTGTGACACTTGTAGCATTCAACTTTGGATTTGTCAAATCCAGCACCATCCTCTCTTCTTTGGGAAAAATTGTTTCTCCCTGTCCTCTTAATGAATCTCTTCACCCTCATAGACAGCATAGCCATCTGCCACTTTATATCCATCTCTACAAGATCATCAGCATTAACCTGTTCTAAATCATCATTAATCAAAGAGGAATTTATATGACTAGAAAAGAAAGCTTCTAGTACTGTATCTGTGGACTTTTCCTGATTGACTGAACCAGCAGCACTAACTGAACCAGCAGTACTAACTGATTCACGGTTAGCAGTAGAATCAGGTGATGCTGAAAGAAGTGCAGCATTATGAACATATCCAGAGGGCTTCTTTTTGATTTCAACCTCTGATTCAAAGACTCTAAGATCATTGTACAGATCATCAAGTTCCTTATCTTCCAGTTGGTCATTCTGTCTGAAGGACACAGTGTACATTGTCCATTCTTCACCCAATGATCTTAAGAACTTCCTGTTGACATCATCAGCCTCCATCTTGACTCCTACAGTGGCTAATTCTCCAATCAGCTTATTAAATCTATCAAACGTTTGAGTCATAGACTCATTCTTGGTAGAAGTAAAGTTTTCATACTGCTGCTTGAGAATTGCCTTTTGATTTCTCTTTGTGCTTTTGGTGCAGTAAATCTCTTCTCCAAAGCATTCCATAGAATCTGAGCATCAGTGCAGTGATGAAATTGATGCTGATACTCATTGGGGATGGCCAAAAGCAGAGTGCTTAATGCCTTCATCTCTATCTGTCTGATTTTCCTCTCTGCATCAGTCTTTGGAGGAGGTCTTTTGCCATCTGGTCCAGTTCTTCCTTCAGCACATGGACCATTCTCAATGATATCCCAGATGGAATAATCAGTAAGCAGAATGTACTGCTTGATTCTAATTTTCCACATGTCAAATTCATTGGGTCTGAGCATGGGAACCTTCGAAACAAGAGTACTGTTTGATTCAAAAGAATTTTCCATAATGATTGTTGAATTCTAAGAAACACAAGCTCTGATACCACTTGTCAGGATCGAATCTTAACAAGACAATAAACACTTAGAATTCAGAATTAAAGAATCTGCGGAAAAGAACTTTAATTCTCACAATCAAGAACAATGTAACAGAAAATTCACAACTTTGTGTATTCACTAACTCGACTCACAAGATTACAACCAAACCTCAATCTTGACGAACAGGCTCAATCAAGACGACTTCTACTTCTCTAGAAATAGGGTTCTTAAACCTTGAGGTTAATTCTCTCTGAAAACATTATCGAATTCTTTTCACACGTCTCTCCTATTTATAGCTATCTATTGAAGACTATTTATACAAGAATAATTACAAGATAATTATCAAAAGTAAATTGATCTTCCAAATCTTCGTTAAACATATCTTGATCAATTCCTTCTTTGTCTCCAAAAGTATCGCATACCAAACGTAACAAACTCAGCAGTATTAACCTTCATTCTTCATGAGCAGTACTAACAATCTTCAGCAGTATTAAGTCACGAGCAGTACTAACAGATATTCGATATGCACCAGCAGTACTAACCTTGATTTGCAGTAGTAACTTTGACAAGCAGTATTAATGACTCAGCAGTACTAACGTTTGATCAGCAGTATTAATGATATTCCAGCAGTAGTAATATACCAGCAGTATTAACTTTGTTCCAGCAGCATTAACCATACTTAGCAAATATCTTCAGTTCCCAACAGTCTGTCATCCATGAACCCATCAATGCTATTCTCCAGAACTTCATACTCCCCTTCTTTATGATACAGATTCTCATATGTTTCTTCTGGGAAAATGTCATTATGAAAGTGTTTGGCTAGAGGCACATCACTCAATTCCAGAACAAAGTCACATATTGGTTCTTCCAGCAATTTCAGATTAAGCTTAGGAATTTCTATGGGTTTTCTGAACATGTACTCTTCAGGCATGAAATATTCTCTAAGTCTTTCAAATTCTGAGTTATCAGCAACATCATCAACAAAATTGAGTTGAAACTCATCTTCAAATCTCTGAGTATAGTCAACTGAACTATCTTCTTCACCCATCAGATCAATAGGTCTTATAATCTTTATTCCTCTTTGAATTTCCTGACTATTTAAAGCTCTGACTAACTCACTATGCATTCTTCTGATCAAGATATCATTCAGTCTCCTTTCCTCTAGTTCTGAATCCAATATCTCAACTCTCTTGTATGGAACAATGTCTGTGCAAGTATTCACTTCTACTATCCTTTCATCTATTATTTCTGATTCCAAAATAACTTCCTCCACAACCTCTGTTTTGTCTGAATCATTTCCATCCATACATTCCATCTCTAATTCCTCTTTGTCTGAGCTTGAACTCTGAATATCCTGAGTATCCTTTTTTTGAACATTTTCCTCTGTTTGTACCAACTCCATATCTGCCATTTCGAAATCTTCCACACCAATATCATCATCAGAACTTATCCTCTGCCTTTTCTCCCCCTTTTGATGATCATGAGGATCATTATCATCAAACTTCCTTTTTAAGTTCTGATCCCCACTTACTTCAGGTTCAGCTTCTGCAAGTGGAACAATTTCCAGAGGTTTTGAAGTAGAAGCCAGAAAAGCACTTAATGCTTGAATAAAGGAATCCTGCATAGTTTTCAGTTGTTTGCTCAGATCATTTTGAAACTCAGAAATTAGATCCTTGATCTCCTTTTTGTGAGATCCCAAGGATTCTTCCATTTTATCCACCTTAGTCTCAACAGACTTCATCTTTTCTCCAAACACGGTTTTCAAACCTGTTATCTCTCTATTCAGATCCTCCACCTTATCCTCCAATTTTTCAACTTTATCCCCCAACATCTTGTTTTGATTCTGAATCTTTTCAAATTCAGAAGGTTCTAACTGTGAACCTGAACCAACAAATGGTCCAGTTTTCATGTGTCCAGAGGACTCATGGCCTGTAGATAACACTAAGTCATCTTGTACAACAGATGCACTTTTGAATGAGGTTTTCAAGATGTTCGCCTCACCAGGACTTCCACCCAATCCTTGACATTCATCATCTGAATTGTCTATGAGTGTTTGGTCAGAAATACGAAATTCCTGAAATGTGTCAGTGTTTGAAGGAATAATAGGCTCAACATGGATCGGACTGTGAGATCCAGACTCAATGTGTTCAACAAAAGGGTGGGATTTATCACCTCCCTCCAAATGAGTTTGGGATGGTTCCCCTGAAATATGTGAAACAGTAGCAGGTTGAACTGCTTCTGAGTGGGTATGAGATGGTTGTTCAAGATCCACCACTAGGTCCATGGTGTTTGTTTCAATATTGGACACCAAGAGTTGTGTCTCAATAGCAGATGTGGGTACCTGGATAACAGTGGTTGGTTCAGAAGTATCTCTTTCTATTTGAACTTCTGGTGACATTCTCTCATGCTCACCACTCTCATTCTGTTTTTCCTCACCAGTTCTAACCAAGCTCTCAGAATTTTGCCTCTCAATTCTCTCTGAATGTTCACCCATCTGAACATCCTCCCCCTCTCTTACTCGACTAGACCCCTCACCTCTCCTCTCTGGTTGTTCCTCTTGGGAAGGGATTTGAGGTTCTTCAAATCCCACTGAGGTGCAGTATGCTTTTAAGATCTCACTCTCCCTTGGAATATAATTCCTAAGTGATCTTGGTAAGAGTTTATGATTTGGATAATTCTGAATATTTGGTACAGAGGACATCTTACTCAGATAAAATACAGGACCATGCTCTTCATTTGATCTTCTTCGAATTGTTCTGTTCTCTTGCATAGCATACCAAATCATAATCTGCCAGTATCTTATATAGGGTATATAAGACAGGGGTGAATCTTTTGTTTTTCTCTGAATGGCTTTCTGATTCTTCTCAAACGTGTTCTTCATATCTTCCCAAATTATAGAGGCATAATCATAATGCCTGTTCTTCACTAAGCCCTGAAAGATCTGAAGTATCTGTTTTGAGCCTTGATCAGCAGAACTATTTTTCCCTGAGAGACACTTGTTAACCACATGAAAGAAACATGCCCATATTGGTGGTAATTTATTTCTTCTGAAAGCACTCAGGTTCCTCAACACTTCATTGTATCCCAACCTCATGATTTATGCAGTCACTTCCACTGTTAAAGGAGAGTCCTCAAAATCTGTTCTTTGTTGTACATCATCACTTTCGGGTAGATTCAGCATTTCTCTTAGTATAGGCACTGTTAGGGTTAATGTTACACCTCCAACCTCAGATACAAATTTGTTTCCCTCTAACCTAAGGTGTTTCCACCATTGTTGAATATACTGAACAGGGACCGATTTACTTCTTGTGAACCACTTTTTATAAGGATGATACTTGAATAATTCCATGATAATCTTGTGTCCAGGCTTAAATCTACTCTCATCAAACAAAATTACACAATTATTTTCAGCTAGGTTTAACCACTCACCTTCAGGTATCTCTCTCTCTATTAAATGTGGTCTCCTCGACATCATAGATCCTGTAGCACTCTGTTCATGCTCCACATTAACATTTGCTTCATCTGCGTTCCCCTCAGATTCAGCCATTTCATCATTTGCAGCATCGACTTCTTCGATTTCTACTTCTTCTTCTATAATGGGTCTATTTTGAATCTCAGTTTCTTTTGAATCCGATTCCTCCATCAATGATCGAGAACTATGTAAGGATATATGAACACTTCTTCCGGCACCAGACATGATTTTAAGAAGAAAACAAGAACAAAGAACTCTGGATTGATTCGTATCTCTCTTTTCTCTCTGAAATTTGAATGAATTTGAAAGAGGGATTTTAAGACCTATTTAAAATCCTCTACGTTGAATGATTTGACAGGAAAAGCGAGGTAAAGTTATAACGGAGTCAAAACATTTGAAAATGCCACGGAGGATTTAAATGAAATGCGTGGTATCATCAATTAAATGTGAAGCTGACACGTGTTATTGGATAGAACAATTAACACAAGTTATAATTCTGAATAACACGCTCAGAAGTTTGACTGTTCCTATTCAGAGTTCTGAATCCAAGTATCAGAAGAATATTTCCTTGTAACCAAAATTCATTTAAAATCAACTTCTGATCTATGTAAACTTTTTAATCAGTCAGAAGAAGGTTGAACAGATGGAAAAACATTGTATCATCAAATATTCTGTCCTAATAATGATGATTAGTAATAAAACCATTTAAAATCTTATATCTGAACATGAACATTTTGAAATTCAGACATAGTTTGAACAAGTAGCCAAAAATTTTGTCATTAAAAGCTTGTTCAACTTAGAATGATCAGAGATGAGAAAAGTAAACAAACCATTAAGTAGTATTTGATAATTTCCAGAAGATATGAATTGCTCCCCCTTGACCTTAGCATGCACTTAAGAAAGATGATAAGAGATATATTGAATAATAGAAAGAGAATAATCCAGAAAGAAATTGAAGTACTTGTAATTTTCAGAGATGAGATATTGAAAATTAAATTTCTGAAGTATTGACTCAGAAGATCTGATTCCAAGAGTCAGAAGGTTTTAACTCAAGAGTCAGAAAATCTGAACTCAAGAGTCAGAAGATCTGAATCAGAGAACTCAGAGTTCTGAGTACACTACTCAGACATTTTTCCTTGTCAAGATTTATCATTTCTGAAAATTAATGGACAAGTAAGATCAATTAGTCAGATTAAGCATTCCTATTTTACATATGAGAAAAGAAAACCTTTTGTGATCAAGAGGCTTTGTGAACAAGTCAGCCAATTGATACTTTGTATGCACAAAATGCATTTCAATTGTTCCCTTTTCCACATAGTCTTTAATAAAATGATACCTCACATCTATGTTCTTAGTCTTTGAGTGTTGAACAGGGTTCTGAGTAATGGCAATTGCACTTTCTGAATCACAATAGATAGGTATTTTGTTGAGCTGATATCCATAATCCATGAGTTGTGTTCTCATCCACAAAGTTTGAGAACATGAAGCTGCAGCAGCAACATATTCTGCTTCAGCAGTTGAAGTAGACACACAATTCTGTTTCTTTGATGCCCAACTAACTATTTTGTCCCCTAGAAAGTGACAAGCACCAGATGTACTCTTTCTGTCCATTCTACTTCCTGCATGATCAGCATCAGTAAATGCAGTTAGCTTGAAATCTGTTTTCTTTGGATACCATAAACCAAGATCAGGTGTTCCTTTGAGATATCTGAGTATTCTTTTGACAGCCAACATATGGGATTCTTTGGGATTGGATTGAAATCTAGCACAAAAACAGGTAGAAAACATAATATCTGGCCTACTTGCAGTCAAATATAATAATGATCCAATCATGCCTCTATAAAGTTTATTATCCACAGAAACTCCTTTGAGATCAGCATCTAACTTTATGTTTGTTGCCATAGGAGTTCTCATAGAAGCACAATCAGACATTTTGAACTTTTTCAGGATGTCCCTAACATATTTTCCTTGATTTATAAAAATACCATTTGGTAGTTGTTTTACTTGAAGACCAAGAAAAAAGTTTAGTTCACCCATCATGCTCATTTCAAATTCAGATTTCATGACTTTAGAAAATTCATCACACATTTCTGCATTAGTAGAGCCAAAGATTATGTCATCAACATAAATTTGAACCAAAATTAAATCATCTCCCTGTTTCTTTAAAAACAATGTTGTGTCAATCTTACCTTTCTTATAACCTGAACCTAATAGATGTTGAGTAAGAGTGTCATACCAGGCTCTTGGTGCTTGTTTTAGACCATATAATGCTTTATCTAAAATATAAACATGGTCAGGATATTCTGGATCAACAAAACCTTCAGGTTGATGTACATACACCTCTTCATTTAGTATACCATTCAGAAATGCAGATTTAACATCCATCTGATATACTTTGAAGTTCTTGTGAGCAGCATATGCTAAGAATATTCCGATTGCCTCTATTCTTGCTACTGGTGCAAATGTCTCATCATAATCAATTCCTTCTTGTTGACAGTATCCCTTAGCAACCAATCTTGCCTTGTTGCGGATTACAACACCTGACTCATCCTTTTTATTTCTGAATACCCATTTGGTTCCAATGATAGATTTTCCTTCAGGCCTTGGAATAAGTCTCCAGACTTTGTTCCTTTCAAATTGAATTAATTCTTCTTGCATTGCAGAAATCCAATCTGGATCCTCTAGGGCTTCATTTGCTTTCTTTGGTTCAATTACACACAAGAAGCCTGCAAACATTGCTTCATTTGCAGTGGCTGATCTGGTTTTTACTCCAGCTGATAGATCACCAATTACTTGATGCATTGGATGATTCTTAGTCCATTTGTGTGTACTAGGGAGCACATCAATCTCTGAATAGTTGTTGTTTGTATCATTCTCATCAAAGATGGCATGTAATTCTGAACTGTCTCCTTGTTCTGATAAATTTGAGTTTAAATTTTGATCAATGAAGTCAGAGTTCTGAGTTGCTTGTTCAGAGTTCTGAATCTGAGGTTCAGAAGTCTGAATACAAGGTTCAGAGTTCTGAGTATCAGGATCAGAATTTTCATTACTTGTGTTTATCAGAGATGGACATTCCTCAGATGGACCTTGATCTGAGATAACAGTTGTTTGAACTACTTCTGAAGATTTTCTCTTTATTTCATTAATCATCTTTGGATTTTCAAATTCTGCATATGAATCAGAAGTCAGTTCAATAAAAACATCCTTAAACAATAAATTGAGTTCTGAACAAATAGGATTTGAATTTGTGTCAGAAGTCGTTTTTGTTCTGATCTGCCTGAGTTCTGAACTGTCATGTTCAGAAGTCTTTTCCTTAGCTTCATCAAAGGTTACATTTATGCTCTCCATCATTCTCTTGGTTCTTCTATTGTAGATTCTGAATGCTTTGGAGGTTAATGAATAGCCAACAAAGTATCCTTCATCTGCATTTTTGTCAAATTTTCCAAGATTTTCTCTGTCTTTAAGTATGTAGCATCTGCAACCAAAAACATGAAAGAATTTGATCAATGGTTTTCTTTTGTTTATTAGTTCATAAGCAGTCTTATTTAGTCTTTTATTTATTAAGGTTCTGTTTTGTGTAAAGCAAGCAGTTGCAATAGCTTCAGCCCATAGAAAAGTAGGTAGATTTGAATATGCTAGCATTGTTCTTGCTGCTTCAACTAGAGTTCTGTTCTTCCTTTCAACTACTCTATTCTGTTGAGGAGTTTTGACAGCTGAGAAGTTGTGTGAAATTCCAGAACTTTCTAAAAAGCTCTGAAGAGTCTCATTTCTGAACTCTGTTCCATTATCACTTCGGATTTTCTGAACTTGAAGCTGTAAGAACACTTGAATTCTTTTGATAAAGTTTATCAAGATAGTAGCAGCCTCTGATTTAGCTCTCAAGAATTCCACCCAAGTGTATCTGGAATATTCATCAACAATTACAAGCATATACTTCTTTCCTCCCATAGACTGAACTGAAATAGGACCACAAAGATCAGTATGAATCATTTCTAATGGTGCTTTGCAAGATGAGTCCATTTTTAATTTGTGAGAACTCTTTTTCATTTTGCCCATTTCACAAGCAGAACATAGTGATTCTTTTTCAAATTTAATCTTTGGCAGACCTTTAACCAGATGTTTTGCCACAAGATTATTCAGATCTTTGAAATTTAGATGAGAACATCTTCTGTGCCATAACCAGCATTCATTTGCAGTTGAGTTTGATAAAAGACAAACAGGATTAGTTGTTTGCAATTTTGAAAAATTTACTACAAATAAGTCCATATGTCTTTTGGCCCAGAAGACTTTAACATCATTTTCAGTTAAAATCATGCAACCTGTTATTTTGAACTTGATTTGACAAAGACTGTCTAGAAACTGACTTATGCTGAAGAGATTATGCTGTAATCCTTCAACATAGAAAACTTTTTGTATTACCAGATCTCCTTTTGCTAAATCCCCATAACCTTTAACTTGACCTTTACTGTTGTTTCCAAAGTTTACAGCTCCTCCAGCCTTTTCTGTGAAGTTTGTTAGAAAAGACTTCTGACCTGTCATGTGTCTTGAAGCTCCTGAATCTAAAAACCACACATGACAGCCCTGCAAAAACAATCAGTGAGTTTTAGGTACCCATTTTGGAATGGGTCCTTCTTTGTTAGCTTTGTTATCTGATTTAACAAAAGTGCCTTTTATCTTCCATTCAAAATCTTTCTTCAGACACCATTTTCCTTGAACTTTGATGAAGTCAGAACATTTTCTTGTAACAAAATTATTTAATTTCTTCTTGAAAGTTCTTGATTTTGTTGTTGAAGAATTTTCAACTTTCTTTTCTCTCTCAATAAATCTCTTTTCACTTTTTCCTTTGATTTTGATTTGAGGTTTTACTTCTTTTGCTTTTTCTTTTCTCTGAGCTTGAGGAACAGAAGTATTTGACTTTTCTGAATTCTGAACGTCTTTTCTTATGTATGAAATAGCAGTTATTTTGATTGGACAATCTTGAGAATATTGAAATGAATCATTTTCACATTTAACACAAACAAGATTTTTCTTTGCAAGTGACAATAAGTCTGAAACAAATTCATTTTTATTGATACTTTTCTGAATACACTTGCACTTATTACACAAATCTCTAGCTTTGAGTTCATAGGTAGATTTCATTCTAAGCTTCTCAAGATTCCTTTTCAGTTCATTCAACTTTGCAAGATCATCTTTCCTTTTGCTTTCTTCTTTTTCTGAAAAATTCAATCCCTTTTGGTTAGAAGAAATAGATGATTCACCTTTTTCATATGTACTTGATTCCTTAAAGAATTTATCATTTTCTTTTAAAGCATTGATTTTAAAAAGATCATACTCAGCCTTTAGCTTTTCAAGCTCTGTTATTTTCTGAATAAAGGTTTTCTTTTCTTTCAAAGCTTCTTCAAGTTTAATATCCACATCACAGTAATCGTTTTCAAGTTCATCATAAGCTTTCCTTAAGTCCTCAAGTTCTTGACTTACAAGATTAAATCTCTTTTCTAGTTCCAAAAATTCATCAGACTTTGTTTCAGAAGATTCAGTTGAATCAGAATTCTGACTACTAGAATCAGATTTTTGATTAACAGACTCAGATGTCTGAGCTTCAGATTCAGAATTCTGACTCCAAGATTCAGAATTCTGACTAGAAGTTTCAGGCTTCTGATTTACTGTTTCAGAAACTTTATTTATAGCAAATATGTTTTCAATGTCATTGTATGAAAAACTTGTTTGTTTATTTTTGTAGCTGACATTTAAAGAATCATACTTGAATTTAGTATCATTATATTTTGGTTTTTCATCTGTTGGTTTAGAAACTTCTTTCTTAACCTTTTCTTCTGAAACAACTGACTTTTCTGTTTTAGACTCAGAAATTATCTCACTTGTCTTTTTAGAATTCGGTCTTTGCAAATTATCAGAACTTGTTATAGAACTTGCAGGTCTTATGAAAACTTCAACAATTTCTGGGACTTTTGGCTTAGGAACTTGAAGATTTTCAAAATCATACAAGTTGATTGGAGCTCTTTTTAAAATAACATTTTCTTCCAATCCCAATCCCTTCTTTGGATTGTAAAATCTTGTATCTTTAACATTGCTTGTTAAAAGATTTAAAGTTTGCTGAGTTTGACCCCTTTTTAAATTCAGATCTTCCAATTCTTTGATTTTGGTGTATAAATTCTTTCTTTCCTCAAATAACACATCAAATTTTATCTGTAAATCACCCTTTTCATCCTTTATTTTTGAGAATTCAACTTTTAGTTCTGAAAGCTTTTTCAACAACTCAGAATTTTCATCCTTAATCTTCTGTTTCTCAACCTCAGATTCTTCATATTGTTCTTTTATTACCTCTTTCTCAATTCTGAATTTGTTAACTAAACTTCTTTCTCCTTTTATCTGTTTCCTTAGATTAACAAATTCATTTTTCATGTCACCAATCTGTGTCATTAAATCAATTTCAAGTGCAGAATGTACCTCAGTTGATGACTCAGAATCAGCATCTTCATAATCAGAATCATCTTCCTTCCTCATCTTTGCCATATAGCTCTGCATCTGTGGAAAATTGATGTGATCATCTTCATCTGATGTATAGTAAAGCCAATTCTCCTGTTCAGCTAACAGGGCAATTTCATCATCTCTTTTCTTTGCAAGTTGAGTTTTCTTTGTGTAGTACTCATAGTCTTTTACAACTTTAACTCTACAGTCCTTTGCAAAATGTCCAGATTTTCCACACTTGAAACACAGATTCTTTTCTCTTCTCTCTTCTTTTTCCTCTTTTTCTTCACTTCTCTCTACTCTCTTTTCAAACTTATTTTCTTCTCTATCTTCTCTCTTCTTTTGATCTGAACCACCAAATTTCTTGTAGCTTCCTTGAAATCTACCCTTCCCATACCTCTTATTAAAAGTGTTAGTCAACAAAGCCAGTTTCTCAGCCATCATCTTGATGTCTTCATCATCTTCTGAACCTTCCTCCTTGTCAGATTCCTCCAGATTTGGTATTTCTGATAGATATGCAGTCTTTTTGGGTGCTTTGATAGCTTTGGATTTTGACAAGAATGCCAACTGATTAGCAACACTTTTCTTTTCTTCTACAACCAACTTGACAGAGTCTTCATGTTGATTGAGCACACAAAACAGATCATTTAGATCTTCTTCACACATGTCTTTGTTCATTTGCAGACTTATAGCAAATGATGACCATTCTGAGTTCAAACTGTTCAGAAATTTGTAATTTATCTCTGACTTTGATTTTTTCAGTCTGTTTCTTCTCAAATCATTTAGAATAGTGCAAAATTTACTATATGTCTGCGTCAAACTTTCTGACTCTTTGGCTTTAAATCTCTCATAGGCGTTTATACTCTGATTCAACTTGGCTTGAATTGACCTAGCAGTACCCAACATTTGTCTTTCCAATTCGTCCCACATTTCCTTTGCAGACGATCCACTGTCAATTCTATTGAGAACTTCATTTGGAGCAGCTAAAGTTATCAAAGTGATTGCCCTTTTATCTATTGCGTGTCTGTTCTTTTGATCAGCAGTATATTGAGAATAGCTTTTCTTCACCCTTGTTGCTGGTATTTCTGGAGTTGTTTCTGTGGCAGGAGTTGCAGCAACGTCTATGTACACTTCAATTGGTCCTTCTCGAATAGAAATCATCAGATTTTCATCTATGTTATCTAGAAATTGGACCATTCTGACTTTCCATTGTTGATACTCTTCTGGTATGAGAACAGGGGGTTTGGTTTCAGATCCCATGGCAAGATATTGATTAGAAGACATGATTGTAAGAAAAACTTAAACAGAGAGACAAATTCAACTTCCTTTGATCGTAAAACAACAATTGATTCAGGAATTACTAAGAATTCAAGAATCAGTGAGCAGCAGCGGAATCGATTTTCAGATCTGATCAGGAAATCTTCAAGAACACGAACAGTGAATCTTCAATAACGTGATCTTGATTGAATTTGTTTGTTGATTGGCTCTGATACCAATTGTAAGTTCAGGATCTAATCTTACAATCAATATATCGATAAGAAGAATAGTAATTGAGAAGTAATTTGTTCAATGTCACTTGTATTCAATCAAGAACAGATTTACAGATCTAAGAGAGAGTATCTCAAAGATTACAAAATATGAATACAAGAGATATGCGGGAAAGTTAGTTAGCAAACAGTGCTAACAACTATTTATACTATAACGGAAATATTACAGCTACAGTACATATATGAAAAACTAATAGGAACATAACACGTGTCCTAATTAGTTTACAAAACACTAAGTCAAAATACTCGTTGTAAGTTCTGAACAGGTTGTTCAGAACTTCTGAACATTCTTCTGGTTAAGCATCCTCAGAACTTCTGTCTTGCCTCTTCAGAGTTTCCACTTGTTCTGAGTCTTCTCACTCAGAACTCTGACTCTTCCTGTCAGAAGTTCTGCCCCTTCTCATCAGATCTTCAACACTTGGTTTATCGACAAAACTTAGATCTAACAGATGGAAAGCTCTCTGTGTCTAGAACAACCTTCTAGTTTACAACGAGATCTAATTGTGACTTTAAGGGGCTCGAAATAGTGTATTTCCAAAACTGGTCATGTTAAAACGGGTTTTGCGCACTGTTTTTGTAAAATTCATATAAAATTGGTTATTGATCCAAAAAATGTGCATTTTAGACGATTAGATTCCTAAGAAATAGTAGTACGTTTTTAATTTAGATGTCAAATCTTAATTTGTTCTCTAAGTATGAGTAAATCGTGAAAACGCTTGTAGGACGGAAGCTGTAACTTTTCAAAGTTGTTTTCTACTAAAAACTAGGGGTGAGCATCGGTAGGGTCGGGTCGGGCCAAAAAACCCCCATCCCGATCGGGTTTTGGGTGGACAAAACAGGCCCCGAAACCCTTCCTAAGTAAAGTTCGAGTTTCGGACTTTGGGTCTAATCGGTTTTCGGGTTCATCGGGTTTCGGACTTAGATCAAAGCATAAAGTTCTGTTTGTTGAAAAATCCGTATAAAATCACTCACTCATTGGTCTGATTGAGGTGTATAATATATCGATGGAAAGCTCTCTGTGTCTACAACAACCTTCTAGTTTACAACGAGATCTAATTGTTACTTTAAGGGGCTCGAAATAGTGTATTTGCAAAACTGGTCATGTTAAAACGGGTTTTGCACACTGTTTTTATAAAATTCTTATAAAATTGGTCATTGATCCAAAAAATGTGCATTTTAGACGATTAGATTCCTAAGAAATAGTAGTACGTTTTTAATTTAGATGTCAAATCTTAATTTGTTCTCTAAGTATGAGTAAATCGTCAAAACGCTTGTAGGACGGAAGCTGTAACTTTTCAAAGTTGTTTTCTACTAAAAACTAGGGGTGAGCATCGGTCGGGTCGGGTCGGGCCGAAAAACCCCCATCCCGATCGGGTTTTGGGTGGACAAAACAGGCCCCGAAACCCTTCCTAAGTAAAGTTCGAGTTTCGGACTTTGGGTCTAATCGGTTTTCGGGTTCATCGGGTCGGGTTCATCGGGTTTCGGACTTAGATCTAAGCATAAAGTTCTGTTTGTTGAAAAATCCGTATAAAATCACTCACTCATTGGTCTGATTGAGGTGTATAATATATCGATGGAAAGCTCTCTGTGTCTAGAACAACTTTCTAGTTTACAACGAGATCTAATTGCGACTTTAAGGGGCTCGAAATAATGTATTTCCAAAACTGGTCATGTTAAAATGGGTTTTGCGCACTGTTTTTGTAAAATTCATATAAAATTGGTCATTGATCCAAAAAATATGCATTTTAGACGATTAGATTCCTAAGAAATAGTAGTACGTTTTTAATTTAGATGTCAAATCTTAATTTGTTCTCTAAGTATGAGTAAATCGTCAAAACGCTTGTAGGACGGAAGTTGTAACTTTTTAAACTTGTTTTCTACTAAAAACTAGGGGTGAGCATCGGTCGGGTCGGGTCGGGCCGAAAACCCCCCATCCCGATCGGGTTTTGGGTGAACAAAACAGGCCCCGAAACCCTTCCTAAGTAAAGTTCGAGTTTCGGACTTTGGGTCTAATCGGTTTTCGGGTTCATCGGGTTTCGGACTTAGATCTAAGCATAAAGTTCTGTTTGTTGAAATATCCGTATAAAATCACTCACTCATTGGTTTGATTGAGGTGTATAATATATCGATGGAAAGCTCTTTGTGTCTAGAACAACTTTCTAGTTTACAACGAGATCTAATTGCGACTTTAAGGGTCTCGAAATAATGTATTTCCAAAACTGGTCATGTTAAAACGGGTTTTGCGCACTGTTTTTGTAAAATTCATATAAAATTGGTCATTGATCCAAAAAATATGCATTTTAGACGGTTAGATTCCTAAGAAATAGTAGTGCGTTTTTAATTTAGATGTCAAATCTTAATTTGTTCTCTAAGTATGAGTAAATCGTCAAAACGCTTGTAGGACGGAAGCTGTAACTTTTCAAAGTTGTTTTCTACTAAAAACTAGGGGTGAGCATCGGTCGGGTCGGTTCGGGCCGAAAAACCCCCATCCCGATCGGGTTTTGGGTGGACAAAACAGGCCCCGAAACCCTTCCTAAGTAAAGTTCGAGTTTCGGACTTTGGGTCTAATCGGTTTTCGGGTTCATCGGGTTTCGGACATAGATCTAAGCATAAAGTTCTGTTTGTTGAAAAATCCGTATAAAATCACTCACTCATTGGTCTGATTGAGGTGTATAATATATCGATGGAAATCTCTCTGTGTCTAAAACAACTTTCTAGTTTACAACGAGATTTAATTGCGACTTTAAGGGGCTCGAAATAATGTATTTCCAAAACTGGTCATGTTAAAACGGGTTTTGCGCACTATTTTTGTAAAATTCATATAAAATTGGTCATTGATCCAAAAAATATGCATTTTAGACGATTAGATTCCTAAGAAATAGTAGTACGTTTTTAATTTAGATGTCAAATCTTAATAGGTTCTCTAAGTATGAGTAAATCGTCAAAACGCTTGTAGGACGGAAGCTGTAACTTTTCAAAGTTGTTTTCTACTAAAAACTAGGGATGAGCATCGGTCGGGTCGGGTCGGGCCGAAAAACCCCCATCCCGATCTGGTTTTGGGTGGACAAAACAGGCCCCGAAACCCTTCCTAAGTAAAGTTCGAGTTTCGGATTTTGGGTCTAATCGGTTTTCGGGTTCATCGGGTCGGGTTCATCGGGTTTCGGACTTAGATCTAAGCATAAAGTTCTGTTTGTTGAAAAATCCGTATAAAATCACTCACTCATTGGTCTGATTGAGGTGTATAATATATCGATGGAAAGCTCTCTGTGTCTAGAACAACTTTCTAGTTTACAACGAGATCTAATTGCGACTTTAAGGGGCTCGAAATAATTTATTTCCAAAACTGGTCATGTTAAAACGGGTTTTGCGCACTGGTTTTGTAAAAGTCATATAAAATTGGTCATTGATCCAAAAAATATGCATTTTAGACGATTAGATTCCTAAGAAATAGTAGTACGTTTTTAATTTAGATGTCAAATCTTAATTTGTTCTCTAAGTATGAGTAAATCGTCAAAACGCTTGTAGGACGGAAGTTGTAACTTTTCAAAGTTGTTTTCTACTAAAAACTAGGGGTGAGCATCGGTCGGGTCGGGTCGGGCCGAAAAACCCCCATCCCGATCGGGTTTTGGGTGAACAAAACAGGCCCCGAAACCCTTCCTAAGAAAAGTTCGAGTTTCGGACTTTGGGTCTAATCGGTTTTCGGGTTCATCGGGTCGGGTTCATCGGGTTTCGGACTTAGATCTAAGCATAAAGTTCTGTTTGTTGAAAAATCCGTATAAAATCACTCACTCATTGGTCTGATTGAGGTGTATAATATATCGATGGAAAGCTCTCTGTGTCTAGAACAACTTTCTAGTTTACAACGAGATCTAATTGCGACTTTAAGGGGCTCGAAATAATGTATTTCCAAAACTGGTCATGTTAAAACGGGTTTTGCGCACTGTTTTTGTAAAAGTCATATAAAATTGGTCATTGATCCAAAAAATATGCATTTTAGACGATTTGATTCCTAAGAAATAGTAGTACGTTTTTAATTTAGATGTCAAATCTTAATTTGTTCTCTAAGTATGAGTAAATCGTCAAAACACTTGTAGGACGGAAGCTGTAACTTTTCAAAGTTGTTTTCTACTAAAAACTAGGGGTGAGCATCGGTCGGGTCGGGTCGGGCCGAAAAACCCCCATCCCGATCGGGTTTTGGGTGGACAAAACAGGCCCCGAAACCCTTCCTAAGTAAAGTTCGAGTTTTGGACTTTGGGTCTAATCGGTTTTCGGGTTCATCGGGTCGGGTTCATCGGGTTTCGGACTTAGATCTAAGCATAAAGTTCTGTTTGTTGAAAAATCCGTATAAAATCACTCACTCATTGGTCTGATTGAGGTGTATAATATATCGATGGAAAGCTCTTTGTGTCTAGAACAACTTTCTAGTTTACAACGAAATCTAATTGCGACTTTAAGGGGCTCGAAATAATGTATTTCCAAAACTGGTCATGTTAAAACGTGTTTTGCGCACTGTTTTTGTAAAATTCATATAAAATTGGTCATTGATCCAAAAAATATGCATTTTAGACGATTAGATTCCTAAGAAATAGTAGTACGTTTTTAATTTAGATGTCAAATCTTAATTTGTTCTCTAAGTATGGGTAAATCGTCAAAACGCTTGTAGGACGGAAGATGTAACTTTTCAAAGTTGTTTTCTACTAAAAACTAGGGGTGAGCATCGGTCGGGTCGGGTCGGGCAGAAAAACCCCCATCCCTATCGGGTTTTGGGTGGACAAAACAGGCACCGAAACCCTTCCTAAGTAAAGTTCGAGTTTCGGACTTTGGGTCTAATCGGTTTTCGGGTTCATCGGGTCGGGTTCATCTGGTTTCGGACTTAGATCTAAGCATAAAGTTCTGTTTGTTGAAAAATCCGTATAAAATCACTCACTCATTGGTCTGATTGAGGTGTATAATATATCGATGGAAAGCTCTCTGTGTCTAGAACAACTTTCTAGTTTACAACGAGATCTAATTGCGACTTTAAGGGGATCGAAATAATGTATTTCCAAAACTGGTCATGTTAAAACGGGTTTTGCGCACTGTTTTTGTAAAATTCATATAAAATTGGTCATTGATCCAAAAATATGCATTTTAGACGATTAGATTCCTAAGAAATAGTAGTACGTTTTTAATTTAGATGTCAAATCTTAATTTGTTCTCTAAGTATGAGTAAATTGTCAAAACGCTTGTAGGACGGAAGCTGTAACTTTTCAAAGTTGTTTTCTACTAAAAACTAGGGGTGAGCATCGGTCAGGCCGAAAAACCCCCATCCCGATCGGGTTTTGGGTGGACAAAACAGGCCCCGAAACCCTTCCTAAGTAAAGTTCGAGTTTCGGACTTTGGGTCTAATCGGTTTTCGGGTTCATCGGGTCGGGTTCATCGGGTTTCGGACTTAGATCTAAGCATAAAGTTCTGTTTGTTGAAAAATCCGTATAAAATCACTCACTCATTGGTCTGATTGAGGTGTATAATATATCGATGGAAAGCTCTCTGTGTCTAGAACAACTTTCTAGTTTACAACGAGATCTAATTGCGACTTTAAGGGGCTCGAAATAATGTATTTCCAAAACTGGTCATGTTAAAACGGGTTTTGCGTACTGTTTTTTGTAAAATTCATATAAAATTGGTCATTGATCCAAAAAATATGCATTTTAGACGATTAGATTCCTAAGAAATAGTAGTACGTTTTTAATTTAGATGTCAAATCTTAATTTGTTCTCTAAGTATGAGTAAATCGTCAAAACGCTTGTAGGACGGAAGCTATAACTTTTCAAAGTTGTTTTCTACTAAAAACTAGGGGTGAGCATCGGTCGGGTCGGGTCGGGCCGAAAACCCCCCATCCCGATCGGGTTTTGGGTGGATAAAACAGGCCCCGAAACCCTTCCTAAGTAAAGTTCGAGTTTCGAACTTTGGGTCTAATCGGTTTTCGGGTTCATCGGGTCGGGATCATCGGGTTTCGGACTTAGATCTAAGCATAAAGTTCTGTTTGTTGAAAAATTCGTATAAAATCACTCACTCATTGGTCTGATTGAGGTGTATAATATATCGATGGAAAGCTCTCTATGTCTAGAACAACTTTCTAGTTTACAACGAGATCTAATTGCGACTTTAAGGGGCTCAAAATAATGTATTTCCAAAACTGGTCATGTTAAAACGGGTTTTGCGCAATGTTTTTGTAAAATTCATATAAAATTGGTCATTGATCCAAAAAATATGCATTTTAGACGATTAGATTCCTAAGAAATAGTAGTACGTTTTTAATTTAGATGTCAAATCTTAATTTGTTCTCTAAGTATGGGTAAATCGTCAAAACGCTTGTAGGACGGAAGCTGTAAGTTTTCAAAGTTGTTTTCTACTAAAAACTAGGGATGAGCATCGGTCGGGTCGGGTCAGGCCGAAAACCCCCCATCCCGATCGGGTTTTAGGTGGACAAAACAGGCCCCGAAACCCTTCCTAAGTAAGTTCGAGTTTCGGACTTTGGGTCTAATCGGTTTTCGGGTTCATCGGGTTTCGGACTTAGATCTAAGCATAAAGTTCTGTTTGTTGAAAAATCCGTATAAAATCACTCACTCATTAGTCTGATTGAGGTGTATAATATATCGATGGAAAGCTCTCTGTGTCTAGAACAACTTTCTAGTTTACAACGACATCTAATTGCGACTTTAAGGGGCTCGAAATAATGTATTTCCAAAACTGGTCATGTAAAAACGGGTTTTGCGCACTGTTTTTGTAAAATTCATATAAAATTGGTCATTGATCCAAAAAATATGCATTTTAGACGATTAGATTCCTAAGAAATAGTAGTACGTTTTTAATTTAGATGTCAAATCTTAATTTGTTCTCTAAGTATGAGTAAATCGTCAAAACGCTTGTAAGACGGAAGCTGTAACTTTTCAAAATTGTTTTCTACTAAAAACTAGGGGTGAGCATCGGTCGGGTCGGGTCGGGCCGAAAAACCCCCATCCCGATCGGGTTTTGGGTGGACAAAACAGGCCCCGAAACCCTTCCTAAGTAAAGTTCGAGTTTCGGACTTTGGGTCTAATCGGTTTTCGGGTTCATCTGGTCGGGTTCATCGGGTTTCGGACTTAGATCTAAGCATAAAGTTCTGTTTGTTGAAAAATCCGTATAAAATCACTCACTCATTGGTCTGATTGAGGTGTATAATATATCGATGGAAAGCTCTCTGTGTCTAGAACAACTTTCTAGTTTACAACGAGATCTAATTGCGACTTTAAGGGGCTCGAAATAATGTATTTCCAAAACTGGTCATGTTAAAACGGGTTTTGCGTACTGTTTTTTGTAAAATTCATATAAAATTGGTCATTGATCCAAAAAATATGCATTTTAGACGATTAGATTCCTAAGAAATAGTAGTACGTTTTTAATTTAGATGTCAAATCTTAATTTGTTCTCTAAGTATGAGTAAATCGTCAAAACGCTTGTAGGACGGAAGCTATAACTTTTCAAAGTTGTTTTCTACTAAAAACTAGGGGTGAGCATCGGTCGGGTCGGGTCGGGCCGAAAACCCCCCATCCCGATCGGGTTTTGGGTGGACAAAATAGGCCCCGAAACCCTTCCTAAGTAAAGTTCGAGTTTCGAACTTTGGGTCTAATCGGTTTTCGGGTTCATCGGGTCGGGATCATCGGGTTTCGGACTTAGATCTAAGCATAAAGTTCTGTTTGTTGAAAAATTCGTATAAAATCACTCACTCATTGGTCTGATTGAGGTGTATAATATATCGATGGAAAGCTCTCTGTGTCTAGAACAACTTTCTAGTTTACAACGAGATCTAATTGCGACTTTAAGGGGCTCAAAATAATGTATTTCCAAAACTGGTCATGTTAAAACGGGTTTTGCGCAATGTTTTTGTAAAATTCATATAAAATTGGTCATTGATCCAAAAAATATGCATTTTAGACGATTAGATTCCTAAGAAATAGTAGTACGTTTTTAATTTAGATGTCAAATCTTAATTTGTTCTCTAAGTATGGGTAAATCGTCAAAACGCTTATAGGACGGAAGCTGTAAGTTTTCAAAGTTGTTTTCTACTAAAAACTAGGGATGAGCATCGGTCGGGTCGGGTCGGGCCGAAAACCCCCCATCCCGATCGGGTTTTAGGTGGACAAAACAGGCCCCGAAACCCTTCCTAAGTAAGTTCGAGTTTCGGACTTTGGGTCTAATCGGGTTTCGGACTTAGATCTAAGCATAAAGTTCTGTTTGTTGAAAAATCCGTATAAAATCACTCACTCATTGGTCTGATGGAGATGTATAATATATCGATGGAAAACTCTCTATGTCTAGAACAACTTTCTAGTTTACAACGAGATCTAATTGCGACTTTAAGGGGCTCGAAATAATGTATTTCCAAAACTGGTCATGTTAAAACGGGTTTTGCGCACTGTTTTTGTAAAATTCATACAAAATTGGTCATTGATCCAAAAAATATGCATTTTGGACGATTAGATTCCTAAGAAATAGTAGTACGTTTTTAATTTAGATGTCAAATCTTAATTTGTTCTCTAAGTATGGGTAAATCGTCAAAACGCTTGTAGGACGGAAGCTGTAACCTTTCAAAGTTGTTTTCTACTAAAAACTAGGGGTGAGTATCGGTCGGGTCGGGTCGGGCCAAAAAAAACCCATCCCGATCGGGTTTTGGGTGGACAAAACAGGCCCCGAAACCCTTCCTAAGTAAAGTTCGAGTTTCGGACTTTGGGTCTAATCGGTTTTCGGGTTCATCGGGTCGGGTTCATCGGGTTCTGTTTGTTGAAAAATCCGTATAAAATCATTCACTCATTAGTCTGATTGAGGTGTATAATATATCGATGGAAAGCTCTCTGTGTCTAGAACAACTTTCTAGTTTACAACGAGATCTAATTGCGACTTTAAGGGGCTCGAAATAATGTATTTCCAAAACTGGTCATGTTAAAACGGGTTTTGCGCACTGTTTTTGTAAAATTCATATAAAATTGGTCATTGATCCAAAAAATATGCATTTTAGACGATTAGATTCCTAAGAAATAGTAGTACGTTTTTAATTTAGATGTCAAATCTTAATTTGTTCTCTAAGTATGGGTAAATCGTCAAAACGCTTGTAGGACGGAAGCTGTAACTTTTCAAAGTTGTTTTCTACTAAAAACTAGGGGTGAGTATCGGTCGGGTCGGGTCGGGCCGAAAAAACCCCATCCCGATCGGGTTTTGGGTGGACAAAACAGGCCCCGAAACCCTTCCTAAGTAAAGTTCGAGTTTCGGACTTTGGGTCTAATCGGTTTTCGGGTTCATCGGATCGGGTTCATCGGGTTCTGTTTGTTGAAAAATCCGTATAAAATCACTCACTCATTAGTCTGATTGAGGTGTATAATATATCGATGGAAAGCTCTCTGTGTCTAGAACAACTTTCTAGTTTACAACGAGATCTAATTGCGACTTTAAGGGGCTCGAAATAATGTATTTCCAAAACTGGTCATGTTAAAACGGGTTTTGCGCACTGTTTTTGTAAAATTCATATAAAATTGGTCATTGATCCAAAAAATATGCATTTTAGACGATTAGATTCCTAAGAAATAGTAGTACGTTTTTAATTTAGATGTCAAATCTTAATTTGTTCTCTAAGTATGAGTAAATCGTCAAAACGCTTGTAGGACGGAAGCTGTAACTTTTCAAAGTTGTTTTCTACTAAAAACTAGGGGTGAGCATCGGTCGGGTCGGGTCGGGCCGAAAAACCCCCATCCCGATCGGGTTTTGGGTGGACAAAACAGGCCCCGAAACCCTTCCTAAGTAAAGTTCGAGTTTCGGACTTTGGGTCTAATCGGTTTTCGGGTTTATCGGGTCGGGTTCATCGGGTTTCGGACTTAGATCTAAGCATAAAGTTCTGTTTGTTGAAAAATCCGTATAAAATCACTCACCCATTGGTCTGATTGAGGTGTATAATATATCGATGGAAAGCTCTCTGTGTCTAGAACAACTTTCTAGTTTACAACGAGATCTAATTGCGACTTTAAGGGGCTCGAAATAATGTATTTCCAAAACTGGTCATGTTAAAACGGGTTTTGCGCACTGTTTTTGTAAAATTTATATAAAATTGGTCATTGATCCAAAAAATATGCATTTTAGACGATTAGATTCCTAAGAAATAGTAGTACGTTTTTTATTTAGATGTCAAATCTTAATTTGTTCTCTAAGTATGAGTAAATCGTCAAAACGCTTGTAGGACGGAAGCTGTAACTTTTCAAAGTTGTTTTCTACTAAAAACTAGGGGTGAGCATCGGTCGGGTCGGGTCGGGCCGAAAAACCCCCATCCCGATCGGGTTTTGGATGGACAAAACAGGCCCCGAAACCCTTCCTAAGTAAAGTTTGAGTTTCGGACTTTGGGTCTAATCGGTTTTCGGGTTCATCGGGTCGGGTTCATCGGGTTTCGGACTTAGATCTAAGCATAAAGTTCTGTTTGTTGAAAAATCCGTATAAAATCACTCACTCATTGGTCTGATGGAGGTGTATAATATATCGATGGAAAACTCCCTGTGTCTAGAACAACTTTCTAGTTTACAACGAGATCTAATTGCGACTTTAAGGGGCTCGAAATAATATATTTCCAAAACTGGTCATGTTAAAACGGGTTTTGCGCACTGTTTTTGTAAAATTCATACAAAACTGGTCATTGATCCAAAAAATATATATTTTAGACGATTAGATTCCTAAGAAATAGTAGTACGTTTTTAATTTAGATGTCAAATCTTAATTTGTTCTCTAAGTATGGGTAAATCGTCAAAACGCTTGTAGGACGGAAGCTGTAACTTTTCAAAGTTGTTTTCTACTAAAAACTAGGGGTGAGCATCGGTCGGGTCGGGTCGGGCCGAAAAACCCCCATCCCGATCGGGTTTTGGGTGGACAAAACAGGCCCCGAAACCCTTCCTAAGTAAAGTTCGAGTTTCGGACTTTGGGTCTAATCGGTTTTCGGGTTCATCGGGTCGGGTTCATCGGGTTTCGGACTTAGATCTAAGCATAAAGTTCTGTTTGTTGAAAAATCCGTATAAAATCACTCACTCATTGGTCTGATTGAGGTGTATAATATATCGATGGAAAGCTCTCTGTGTCTAGAACAACTTTCTAGTTTACAACGAGATCTAATTGCGACTTTAAGGGGCTCGAAATAATGTATTTCCAAAACTGGTCATGTTAAAACGGGTTTTGCGCACTGTTTTTGTAAAATTCATATAAAATTGGTCATTGATCCAAAAAATGTGCATTTTAGACGATTAGATTCCTAAGAAATAGTAGTACGTTTTTATTTTAGATGTCAAATCTTAATTTGTTCTCTAAGTATGGGTAAATCGTCAAAACGCTTGTAGGACGGAAGCTGTAACTTTTCAAAGTTGTTTTCTACTAAAAACTAGGGGTGAGCATCGGTCGGGTCGGGTCGGGCCGAAAAACCCCCATCCCGATCGGGTTTTGGGTGGACAAAACAGGCCCCGAAACCCTTCCTAAGTAAAGTTCGAGTTTCGGACTTTGGGTCTAATCGGTTTTCGGGTTCATCGGGTCGGGTTCATCGGGTTTCAGATTTAGATCTAAGCATAAAGTTCTGTTTGTTGAAAAATCCGTATAAAATCACTCATTCATTGGTTTGATTGAGGTGTATAATATATCGATGGAAAGCTCTCAGTGTCTAGAACAACTTTCTAGTTTACAACGAGATCTAATTGCGACTTTAAGGGGCTCGAAATAATGTATTTCCAAAACTGGTCATGTTAAAACGGGTTTTGCGCACTCTTTTTTGTAAAATTCATATAAAATTGGTCATTGATCCAAAAAATATGCATTTTAGACGATTAGATTCCTAAGAAATAGTAGTACGCTTTTAATTTAGATGTCAAATTTTAATTTGTTCTCTAAGTATGGGTAAATCGTCAAAACGCTTGTAGGACGGAAGCTGTAACTTTTCAAAGTTGTTTTCTACTAAAAACTAGGGGTGAGCATCGGTCGGGTCGGGTCGGGCCGAAAAACCCCCATCTCGATCGGGTTTTGGGTGGACAAAACAGGCCCCGAAACCCTTCCTAAGTAAAGTTCGAGTTTCGGACTTTGGGTCTAATCGGTTTTCGGGTTCATCGGGTTTCGGACTTAGATCTAAGCATAAAGTTCTGTTTGTTGAAAAATCCGTATAAAATCACTCACTCATTGGTCTGATTGAGGTGTATAATATATCGATGGAAAGCTCTCTGTGTCTAGAACAACTTTCTAGTTTACAACGAGATCTAATTGCGACTTTAAGGGGCTCGAAATAATGTATTTCCAAAACTGGTCATGTTAAAACGGGTTTTGCGCACTGTTTTTGTAAAATTCATATAAAATTGGTCATTGATCCAAAAAATATGCATTTTAGACGATTAGATTCCTAAGAAATAGTAGTACGTTTTTAATTTAGATGTCAAATCTTAATTTGTTCTCTAAGTATGGGTAGATCGTCAAAACGCTTGTAGGACGGAAGCTGTAACTTTTCAAAGTTGTTTTCTACTAAAAACTAGGGGTGAGCATCGGTCGGGTCGGGTCGGGCCGAAAACCCCCCATCCCGATCGGGTTTTGGGTGGACAAAACAGGCCCCGAAACCCTTCCTAAGTAAAGTTCGAGTTTCGGACTTTGGGTCTAATCGGTTTTCGGGTTCATCGGGTCGGGATCATCGGGTCGGGATCATCGGGTTTCGGACTTAGATCTAAGCATAAAGTTCTGTTTGTTGAAAAATTCGTATAAAATCACTCACTCATTGGTCTGATTGAGGTGTATAATATATCGATGGAAAGCTCTCTGTGTCTAGAACAACTTTCTAGTTTACAACGAGATCTAATTGCGACTTTAAGGGGCACAAAATAATGTATTTCCAAAACTGGTCATGTTAAAACGGGTTTTGCGCAATGTTTTTGTAAAATTCATATAAAATTGGTCATTGATCCAAAAAATATGCATTTTAGACGATTAGATTCCTAAGAAATAGTAGTACGTTTTTAATTTAGATGTCAAATCTTAATTTGTTCTCTAAGTATGGGTAAATTGTCAAAACGCTTGTAGGACGGAAGCTGTAAGTTTTCAAAGTTGTTTTCTACTAAAAACTAGGGATGAGCATCGGTCGGGTCGGGTCCGGCCGAAAACCCCCCATCCCGATCGGGTTTTAGGTGGACAAAACAGGCCCCGAAACCCTTCCTAAGTAAAGTTCGAGTTTCGGACTTTGGGTCTAATCGGTTTTCGGGTTCATCGGGTCGGGTTCATCGGGTTTCGGACTTAGATCTAAGCATAAAGTTCTGTTTGTTGAAAAATCCGTATAAAATCACTCACTCATTGGTCTGATGGAGGTGTATAATATATCGATGGAAAACTCTCTGTGTCTAGAACAACTTTCTAGTTTACAACGAGATCTAATTGCGACTTTAAGGGGCTCGAAATAATGTATTTCCAAAACTGGTCATGTTAAAACGGGTTTTCCGCACTGTTTTTGTAAAATTCATACAAAATTGGTCATTGATCCAAAAAATATGCATTTTAGACGATTAGATTCCTAAGAAATAGTAGTACGTTTTTAATTTAGATGTCAAATCTTAATTTGTTCTCTAAGTATGGGTAGATCGTCAAAACGCTTGTAGGACGGAAGCTGTAACTTTTCAAAGTTGTTTTCTACTAAAAAATAGGGGTGAGCATCGGTCGGGTCGGGCCGAAAACCCCCCATCCCGATCGGGTTTTGGGTGGACAAAACAGGCCCCGAAACCCTTCCTAAGTAAAGTTCGAGTTTCGGACTTTGGGTCTAATCGGTTTTCGGGTTCATCGGGTCGGGTTCATCGGGTTTCGGACTTAGATCTAAGCATAAAGTTCTGTTTGTTGAAAAATCCGTATAAAATCACTCACTCATTGGTCTGATTGAGGTGTATAATATATCGATGGAAATCTCTCTGTGTCTAGAACAACTTTCTAGTTTACAACGAGATCTAATTGCGACTTTAAGGGGCTCGAAATAATGTATTTCCAAAACTGGTCATGTTAAAACGGGTTTTGCGCACTGTTTTTGTAAAATTCATATAAAATTGGACATTGATCCAAAAAATGTGCATTTTAGACGATTAGATTCCTAAGAAATAGTAGTACGTTTTTATTTTAGATGTCAAATCTTAATTTGTTCTCTAAGTATGAGTAAATCGTCAAAACGCTTGTAGGACGGAAGCTGTAATTTTTCAAAGTTGTTTTCTACTAAAAACTAGGGGTGAGCATCGGTCGGGTCGGGTCGGGCCGAAAAACCCCCATCCCGATCGGGTTTTGGGTGGACAAAACAGGCCCCGAAACCCTTCCTAAGTAAAGTTCGACTTTCGGACTTTGGGTCTAATCGGTTTTCGGGTTCATCGGGTCGGGTTCATCGGGTTTCAGACTTAGATCTAAGCATAAAGTTCTGTTTGTTGAAAAATCCGTATAAAATCACTCACTCATTGGTCTGATTGAGGTGTATAATATATCGATGGAAAGCTCTCTGTGTCTAGAACAACTTTCTAGTTTACAACGAGATCTAATTGCGACTTTAAGGGGCTCGAAATATTGTATTTTCAAAACTGGTCATGTTAAAACGGGTTTTGCGCACTGTTTTTTGTAAAATTCATATAAAATTGGTCATTGATCCAAAAAATATGCATTTTAGACGATTAGATTCCTAAGAAATAGTAGTACGTTTTTAATTTAGATGTCAAATCTTAATTTGTTCTCTAAGTATGGGTAAATCGTCAAAACGCTTGTAGGACGGAAGCTGTAACTTTTCAAAGTTGTTTTCTACTAAAAACTAGGGGTGAGCATCGGTCGGGTCGGGTCGGGCCGAAAAACCCCCATCCCGATCGGGTTTTGGGTGGACAAAACAGGCCCCGAAACCCTTCCTAAGTAAAGTTCGAGTTTCGGACTTTGGGTCTAATCGGTTTTCGGGTTCATCGGGTCGGGTTCATCGGGTCGGGTTCATCGGGTTTCGGACTTAGATCTAAGCATAAAGTTCTGTTTGTTGAAAAATCCGTATAAAATCACTCACTCATTGGTCTGATTGAGGTGTATAATATATCGATGGAAAGCTCTCTGTGTCTAGAACAACTTTCTAGTTTACAACGAGATCTAATTGCGACTTTAAGGGGCTCGAAATAATGTATTTCCAAAACTGGTCATGTTAAAACGGGTTTTGCGCACTGTTTTTGTAAAATTCATATAAAATTGGTCATTGATCCAAAAAGTATGCATTTTAGACGATTAGATTCCTAAGAAATAGTAGTACGTTTTTAATTTAGATGTCAAATCTTAATTTGTTCTCTAAGTATGGGTAAATCGTCAAAACGCTTGTAGGACGGAAGCTGTAACTTTTCAAAGTTGTTTTCTACTAAAAACTAGGGGTGAGCATCGGTCTGGTCGGGTCGGGCCGAAAAACCCCCATCCCGATCGGGTTTTGGGTGGACAAAACAGGCCCCAAAACCCTTCCTAAGTAAAGTTCGAGTTTCGGACTTTGTGTCTAATCGGTTTTCGGGTTTATCGGGTCGGGTTCATCGGGTTTCGGACTTAGATCTAAGCATAAAGTTCTGTTTGTTGAAAAATCCGTATAAAATCACTCACTCATTGGTCTGATGGAGGTGTATAATATATCGATGGAAAGCTCTCTGTGTCTAGAACAACTTTCTAGTTTACAACGAGATCTAATTGCGACTTTAAAGGGCTCGAAATAATGTATTTCCAAAACTGGTCATGTTAAAACGGGTTTTGCGCACTGTTTTTGTAAAATTCATATAAAATTGGTCATTGATCCAAAAAATATATATTTTAGACGATTAGATTCCTAAGAAATAGTAGTACGTTTTTAATTTAGATGTCAAATCTTAATTTGTTCTCTAAGTATGGGTAAATCGTCAAAACGCTTGTAGGACGGAAGCTGTTACTTTTCAAAGTTGTTTTCTACTAAAAACTAGGGGTGAGCATCGGTCGGGTCGGGTCGGGACGAAAAACCCCCATCCCGATCGGGTTTTGGGTGGACAAAACAGGCCCCGAAACCCTTCCTAAGTAAAGTTCGAGCTTCGGACTTTGGGTCTAATCGGTTTTCGTGTTCATCGGGTCGGGTTCATCGGGTTTCGGACTTAGATCTAAGCATAAAGTTCTGTTTGTTGAAAAATCCGTATAAAATCACTCACTCATTGGTCTGATTGAGGTGTATAATATATCGATGGAAAGCTCTCTGTGTCTAGAACAACTTTCTAGTTTACAACGAGATCTAATTGCGACTTTAAGGGGCTCGAAATAATGTATTTCCAAAACTGGTCATGTTAAAATGGGTTTTGCGCA
Organism: Saussurea involucrata; assembly: GCA_033807775.1. Classification (NCBI taxonomy): domain Eukaryota; kingdom Viridiplantae; phylum Streptophyta; class Magnoliopsida; order Asterales; family Asteraceae; genus Saussurea; species Saussurea involucrata. Next base: position 150,092,075 of record CM066315.1, read on the forward strand.
CTGTTTTTGTAAAATTCATATAAAATTGGTCATTGATCCAAAAAATGTGCATTTTAGACGATTAGATTCCTAAGAAATAGTAGTACGTTTTTATTTTAGATGTCAAATCTTAATTTGTTCTCTAAGTATGGGTAAATCGTCAAAACGCTTGTAGGACGGAAGCTGTAACTTTTCAAAGTTGTTTTCTACTAAAAACTAGGGGTGAGCATCGGTCGGGTCGGGTCGGGCCGAAAAACCCCCATCCCGATCGGGTTTTGGGTGGACAAAACAGGCCCCGAAACCCTTCCTAAGTAAAGTTCGAGTTTCGGACTTTGGGTCTAATCGGTTTTCGGGTTCATCGGGTCGGGTTCATCGGGTTTCAGACTTAGATCTAAGCATAAAGTTCTGTTTGTTGAAAAATCCGTATAAAATCACTCATTCATTGGTTTGATTGAGGTGTATAATATATCGATGGAAAGCTCTCAGTGTCTAGAACAACTTTCTAGTTTACAACGAGATCTAATTGCGACTTTAAGGGGCTCGAAATAATGTATTTCCAAAACTGGTCATGTTAAAACGGGTTTTGCGCACTCTTTTTTGTAAAATTCATATAAAATTGGTCATTGATCCAAAAAATATGCATTTTAGACGATTAGATTCCTAAGAAATAGTAGTACGCTTTTAATTTAGATGTCAAATTTTAATTTGTTCTCTAAGTATGGGTAAATCGTCAAAACGCTTGTAGGACGGAAGCTGTAACTTTTCAAAGTTGTTTTCTACTAAAAACTAGGGGTGAGCATCGGTCGGGTCGGGTCGGGCCGAAAAACCCCCATCCCGATCGGGTTTTGGGTGGACAAAACAGGCCCCGAAACCCTTCCTAAGTAAAGTTCGAGTTTCGGACTTTGGGTCTAATCGGTTTTCGGGTTCATCGGGTTTCGGACTTAGATCTAAGCATAAAGTTCTGTTTGTTGAAAAATCCGTATAAAATCACTCACTCATTGGTCTGATTGAGGTGTATAATATATCGATGGAAAGCTCTCTGTGTCTAGAACAACTTTCTAGTTTACAACGAGATCTAATTGCGACTTTAAGGGGCTCGAAATAATGTATTTCCAAAACTGGTCATGTTAAAACGGGTTTTGCGCACTGTTTTTGTAAAATTCATATAAAATTGGTCATTGATCCAAAAAATATGCATTTTAGACGATTAGATTCCTAAGAAATAGTAGTACGTTTTTAATTTAGATGTCAAATCTTAATTTGTTCTCTAAGTATGGGTAGATCGTCAAAACGCTTGTAGGACGGAAGCTGTAACTTTTCAAAGTTGTTTTCTACTAAAAACTAGGGGTGAGCATCGGTCGGGTCGGGTCGGGCCGAAAACCCCCCATCCCGATCGGGTTTTGGGTGGACAAAACAGGCCCCGAAACCCTTCCTAAGTAAAGTTCGAGTTTCGGACTTTGGGTCTAATCGGTTTTCGGGTTCATCGGGTCGGGATCATCGGGTTTCGGACTTAGATCTAAGCATAAAGTTCTGTTTGTTGAAAAATCCGTATAAAATCACTCACTCATTGGTCTGATGGAGGTGTATAATATATCGATGGAAAGCTCTCTGTGTCTAGAACAACTTTCTAGTTTACAACGAGATCTAATTGCGACTTTAAAGGGCTCGAAATAATGTATTTCCAAAACTGGTCATGTTAAAACGGGTTTTGCGCACTGTTTTTGTAAAATTCATATAAAATTGGTCATTGATCCAAAAAATATATATTTTAGACGATTAGATTCCTAAGAAATAGTAGTACGTTTTTAATTTAGATGTCAAATCTTAATTTGTTCTCTAAGTATGGGTAAATCGTCAAAACGATTGTAGGACGGAAGCTGTAACTTTTCAAAGTTGTTTTCTACTAAAAACTAGGGGTGAGCATCGGTCGGGTCGGGTTGGGCCGAAAAACCCCCATCCCGATCGGGTTTTGGGTGGACAAAACAGGCCCCGAAACCCTTCCTAAGTAAAGTTCGAGCTTCGGACTTTGGGTCTAATCGGTTTTCGGGTTCATCGGGTCGGGTTCATCGGGTTTCGGACTTAGATCTAAGCATAAAGTTCTGTTTGTTGAAAAATCCGTATAAAATCACTCACTCATTGGTCTGATTGAGGTGTATAATATATCGATGGAAAGCTCTCTGTGTCTAGAACAACTTTCTAGTTTACAACGAGATCTAATTGCGACTTTAAGGGGCTCGAAATAATGTATTTCCAAAACTGGTCATGTTAAAACGGGTTTTGCGCACTGTTTTTGTAAAATTCATATAAAATTGGTCATTGATCCAAAAAATGTGCATTAGACGATTAGATTCCTAAGAAATAGTAGTACGTTTTTATTTTAGATGTCAAATCTTAATTTGTTCTCTAAGTATGGGTAAATCGTCAAAACGCTTGTAGGACGGAAGCTGTAACTTTTCAAAGTTGTTTTCTACTAAAAACTAGGGGTGAGCATCGGTCGGGTCGGGCCGAAAAACCCCCATCCCGATCGGGTTTTGGGTGGACAAAACAGGCCCCGAAACCCTTCCTAAGTAAAGTTCGAGTTTCGGACTTTGGGTCTAATCGGTTTTCGGGTTCATCGGGTCGGGTTCATCGGGTTTCAGACTTAGATCTAAGCATAAAGTTCTGTTTGTTGAAAAATCCGTATAAAATCACTCATTCTTTGGTTTGATTGAGGTGTATAATATATCGATGGAAAGCTCTCAGTGTCTAGAACAACTTTCTAGTTTACAACGAGATCTAATTGCGACTTTAAGGGGCTCGAAATAATGTATTTCCAAAACTGGTCATGTTAAAACGGGTTTTGCGCACTCTTTTTTGTAAAATTCATATAAAATTGGTCATTGATCCAAAAAATATGCATTTTAGACGATTAGATTCCTAAGAAATAGTAGTACGATTTTAATTTAGATGTCAAATTTTAATTTGTTCTCTAAGTATGGGTAAATCGTCAAAACGCTTGTAGGACGGAAGCTGTAACTTTTCAAAGTTGTTTTCTACTAAAAACTAGGGGTGAGCATCGGTCGGGTCGGGTCGGGCCGAAAAACCCCCATCCCGATCGGGTTTTGGGTGGACAAAACAGGCCCCGAAACCCTTCCTAAGTAAAGTTCGAGTTTCGGACTTTGGGTCTAATCGGTTTTCGGGTTCATCGGGTTTCGGACTTAGATCTAAGCATAAAGTTCTGTTTGTTGAAAAATCCGTATAAAATCACTCACTCATTGGTCTGATTGAGGTGTATAATATATCGATGGAAAGCTCTCTGTGTCTAGAACAACTTTCTAGTTTACAACGAGATCTAATTGCGACTTTAAGGGGCTCGAAATAATGTATTTCCAAAACTGGTCATGTTAAAACGGGTTTTGCGCACTGTTTTTGTAAAATTCATATAAAATTGGTCATTGATCCAAAAAATATGCATTTTAGACGATTAGATTCCTAAGAAATAGTAGTACGTTTTTAATTTAGATGTCAAATCTTAATTTGTTCTCTAAGTATGGGTAGATCGTCAAAACGCTTGTAGGACGGAAGCTGTAACTTTTCAAAGTTGTTTTCTACTAAAAACTAGGGGTGAGCATCGGTCGGGTCGGGTCGGGCCGAAAACCCCCCATCCCGATCGGGTTTTGGGTGGACAAAACAGGCCCCGAAACCCTTCCTAAGTAAAGTTCGAGTTTCGGACTTTGGGTCTAATCGGTTTTCGGGTTCATCGGGTCGGGATCATCGGGTTTCGGACTTAGATCTAAGCATAAAGTTCTGTTTGTTGAAAAATCCGTATAAAATCACTCACTCATTGGTCTGATGGAGGTGTATAATATATCGATGGAAAGCTCTCTGTGTCTAGAACAACTTTCTAGTTTACAACGAGATCTAATTGCGACTTTAAAGGGCTCGAAATAATGTATTTCCAAAACTGGTCATGTTAAAACGGGTTTTGCGCACTGTTTTTGTAAAATTCATATAAAATTGGTCATTGATCCAAAAAATATATATTTTAGACGATTAGATTCCTAAGAAATAGTAGTACGTTTTTAATTTAGATGTCAAATCTTAATTTGTTCTCTAAGTATGGGTAAATCGTCAAAACGCTTGTAGGACGGAAGCTGTAACTTTTCAAAGTTGTTTTCTACTAAAAACTAGGGGTGAGCATCGGTCGGGTCGGGTTGGGCCGAAAAACCCCCATCCCGATCGGGTTTTGGGTGGACAAAACAGGCCCCGAAACCCTTCCTAAGTAAAGTTCGAGCTTCGGACTTTGGGTCTAATCGGTTTTCGGGTTCATCGGGTCGGGTTCATCGGGTTTCGGACTTAGATCTAAGCATAAAGTTCTGTTTGTTGAAAAATCCGTATAAAATCACTCACTCATTGGTCTGATTGAGGTGTATAATATATCGATGGAAAGCTCTCTGTGTCTAGAACAACTTTCTAGTTTACAACGAGATCTAATTGCGACTTTAAGGGGCTCGAAATAATGTATTTCCAAAACTGGTCATGTTAAAACGGGTTTTGCGCACTGTTTTTGTAAAATTCATATAAAATTGGTCATTGATCCAAAAAATGTGCATTTTAGACGATTAGATTCCTAAGAAATAGTAGTACGTTTTTATTTTAGATGTCAAATCTTAATTTGTTCTCTAAGTATGGGTAAATCGTCAAAACGCTTGTAGGACGGAAGCTGTAACTTTTCAAAGTTGTTTTCTACTAAAAACTAGGGGTGAGCATCGGTCGGGTCGGGTCGGGCCGAAAAACCCCCATCCCGATCGGGTTTTGGGTGGACAAAACAGGCCCCGAAACCCTTCCTAAGTAAAGTTCGAGTTTCGGACTTTGGGTCTAATCGGTTTTCGGGTTCATCGGGTCGGGTTCATCGGGTTTCAGACTTAGATCTAAGCATAAAGTTCTGTTTGTTGAAAAATCCGTATAAAATCACTCATTCATTGGTTTGATTGAGGTGTATAATATATCGATGGAAAGCTCTCAGTGTCTAGAACAACTTTCTAGTTTACAACGAGATCTAATTGCGACTTTAAGGGGCTCGAAATAATGTATTTCCAAAACTGGTCATGTTAAAACGGGTTTTGCGCACTCTTTTTTGTAAAATTCATATAAAATTGGTCATTGATCCAAAAAATATGCATTTTAGACGATTAGATTCCTAAGAAATAGTAGTACGCTTTTAATTTAGATGTCAAATTTTAATTTGTTCTCTAAGTATGGGTAAATCGTCAAAACGCTTGTAGGACGGAAGCTGTAACTTTTCAAAGTTGTTTTCTACTAAAAACTAGGGGTGAGCATCGGTCGGGTCGGGTCGGGCCGAAAAACCCCCATCCCGATCGGGTTTTGGGTGGACAAAACAGGCCCCGAAACCCTTCCTAAGTAAAGTTCGAGTTTCGGACTTTGGGTCTAATCGGTTTTCGGGTTCATCGGGTTTCGGACTTAGATCTAAGCATAAAGTTCTGTTTGTTGAAAAATCCGTATAAAATCACTCACTCATTGGTCTGATTGAGGTGTATAATATATCGATGGAAAGCTCTCTGTGTCTAGAACAACTTTCTAGTTTACAACGAGATCTAATTGCGACTTTAAGGGGCTCGAAATAATGTATTTCCAAAACTGGTCATGTTAAAACGGGTTTTGCGCACTGTTTTTGTAAAATTCATATAAAATTGGTCATTGATCCAAAATATATGCATTTTAGACGATTAGATTCCTAAGAAATAGTAGTACGTTTTTAATTTAGATGTCAAATCTTAATTTGTTCTCTAAGTATGGGTAGATCGTCAAAACGCTTGTAGGACGGATGCTGTAACTTTTCAAAGTTGTTTTCTACTAAAAACTAGGGGTGAGCATCGGTCGGGTCGGGTCGGGCCGAAAACCCCCCATCCCGATCGGGTTTTGGGTGGACAAAACAGGCCCCGAAACCCTTCCTAAGTAAAGTTCGAGTTTCGGACTTTGGGTCTAATCGGTTTTCGGGTTCATCGGGTCGGGATCATCGGGTTTCGGACTTAGATCTAAGCATAAAGTTCTGTTTGTTGAAAAATTCGTATAAAATCACTCACTCATTGGTCTGATTGAGGTGTATAATATATCGATGGAAAGCTCTCTGTGTCTAGAACAACTTTCTAGTTTACAACGAGATCTAATTGCGACTTTAAGGGGCTCAAAATAATGTATTTCCAAAACTGGTCATGTTAAAACGGGTTTTGCGCAATGTTTTTGTAAAATTCATATAAAATTGGTCATTGATCCAAAAAATATGCATTTTAGACGATTAGATTCCTAAGAAATAGTAGTACGTTTTTAATTTAGATGTCAAATCTTAATTTGTTCTCTAAGTATGGGTAAATTGTCAAAACGCTTGTAGGACGGAAGC
>CM066315.1:150098950-150138950 GCA_033807775.1 Saussurea involucrata
GACCAATTTTATATGAATTTTACAAAAACAGTGCGCAAAACCCGTTTTAACATGACCAGTTTTGGAAATACATTATTTCGAGCCCCTTAAAGTCGCAATTAGATCTCGTTGTAAACTAGAAAGTTGTTCTAGACACAGAGAGCTTTCCATCGATATATTATACACCTCAATCAGACCAATGGTTGAGTGATTTAATACGGATTTTTCAACAAACAGAACTTTATGCTTAGATCTAAGTCCGAAACCCGATGAACCCGACTCGATGAACTCGAAAACCGATTAGACCCGAAGTCCGAAACTCGAACTTTACTTAGGAAGGGTTTCGGGGCCTGTTTTGTCCACCCAAAACCCGATCGGGATGGGGGTTTTTCTGCCCGACCCGACCCGACCGATGCTCACCCCTAGTTTTTAGTAGAAAATAACTTTGAAAAGTTACAGCTTCCGTCCTACAAGCGTTTTGACGATTTACCCATACTTAGAGAACAAATTAAGATTTGACATCTAAATTAAAAACGTACTACTATTTCTTAGGAATCTAATCGCCTAAAATGCACAATTTTGGATCAATGACCAATTTTATATGAATTTTACAAAAACAGTGCGCAAAACCCGTTTTAACATGACCAGTTTTGGAAATACATTATTTCGAGCCCCTTAAAGTCGCAATTAGATCTCGTTGTAAACTAGAAAGTTGTTCTAGACACAGAGAGCTTTCCATCGATATATTATACACCTCAATCAAACTAATGAGTGAGTGATTTTATACGGATTTTTCAACAAACAGAACTTTATGCTTAGATCTAAGTCCGAAACCCGATGAACCTGACCCGATGAACCCGAAAACCGATTAGACCCAAAGTCCGAAACTCGAACTTTACTTAGGAAGGGTTTCGGGGCCTGTTTTGTCCACCCAAAACCCGATCGGGATGGGGGGTTTTCGGCCCGACCCGACCCGACCGATGCTCACCCCTAGTTTTTAGTAGAAAACAACTTTGAAAAGTTACAGCTTCCGTCCTACAAGCGTTTTGACGATTTACTCATACTTAGAGAACAAATTAAGATTTGACATCTAAATTAAAAACGTACTACTATTTATTAGGAATCTAATCACCTAAAATGCACATTTTTTGAATCAATGACCAATTTTATATGGATTTTACAAAAACAGTGCGCAAAACCCGTTTTAACATGACCAGTTTTGGAAATACACTATTTCGAGCCCCTTAAAGTCACAATTAGATCTCGTTGTAAACTAGAAGGTTGTTCTAGACACATAGAGCTTTCCATCGATATATTATACACCTCAATCAGACCAATGAGTGAGTGATTTTATACAGATTTTTCAACAAACAGAACTTTATGCTTAGATCTAAGTCCGAAACCCGATGAACCCGACCCGATGAACCCGAAAACCAATTAGACCCAAAGTCCGAAACTTGAAATTTACTTAGCAAGGGTTTCGGGGCCTGTTTTGTCCACCCAAAACCCGATCGGGATGGGGGTTTTTCGGCCCGACCCGACCCGACCGATGCTCACCCCTAGTTTTTAGTTGAAAACAACTTTGAAAAGTTACAGCTTCCGTCCTACAAGCGTTTTGACGATTTACTCATACTTAGAGAACAAATTAAGATTTGACATCTAAATTAAAAACGTACTACTATTTCTTAGGAATCTAATCGTCTAAAATGCACATTTTTAGGATCAATGACCAATTTTATATGAAATTTACAAAAACAGTGCGCAAAACCCGTTTTAACATGACCAGTTTTGGAAATACATTATTTCGAGCCCCTTAAAGTCGCAATTAGATCTCGTTGTAAACTAGAAAGTTGTTCTAGACACAGAGAGCTTTCCATCGATATATTATACACCTCAATCAGACCAATGAGTGAGTGATTTTATACGGATTTTTCAACAAACAGAACTTTATGCTTAGATCTAAGTACGAAACCCGATGAACCCGACCCGATGAACCCGAAAACCGATTAGACCCGAAGTCCGAAACTCGAACTTTACTTAGGAAGGGTTTCGGGGCCTGTTTTGTCCTCCCGAAACCCGATCGGGTTGGGGGGTTTTTGGCCCGACCCGACCCGACCGATGCTCACCCCTAGTTTTTAGTAGAAAACAACCTTGAAAAGTTACAGCTTCCGTCCTACAAACGTTTTGACGATTTACTCATACTTAGAGAACAAATTAAGATTTGACATCTAAATTAAAAACGTACTACTATTTCTTAGGAATCTAATCGTCTAAAATGCACATTTTTGGATCAATGACCAATTTTATATGGATTTTACAAAAACAATGCGCAAAACCCGTTTTAACATGACCAGTTTTGGAAATACACTATTTCGAGCCCCTTAAAGTCACAATTAAATCTCGTTGTAAACTAGAAGGTTGTTATAGACACATAGAGCTTTCCATCGATATATTATACACCTCAATCAGACCAATGTGTGAGTGATTTTATACGGATTTTTCAACAAACAGAACTTTATGCATAGATCTAAGTCCGAAACCCGATGAACCCGAAAACCGATTAGACCCAAAGTCCGAAACTCGAACTTTACTTAGGAAGGGTTTCGGGGCCTGTTTTGTCCACCCAAAACCCGATCGGGATGGGGGTTTTTCGGCCCGACCCGACCCGACCGATGCTCACCCCTAGTTTTTAGTAGAAAACAACTTTGAAAAGTTACAGCTTCCGTCCTACAAGCGTTTTGACGATTTACTCATACTTAGAGAACAAATTAAGATTTGACATCTAAATTAAAAACGTACTACTATTTCTTAGGAATCTAATCGTCTAAAATGCACATTTTTTGGATCAATGCCCAATTTTATATGAATTTTACAAAAACAGTGCGCAAAACCCGTTTTAACATGACCAGTTTTGGAAATACATTATTTCGAGCCCCTTAAAGTCGCAATTAGATCTCGTTGTAAACTAGAAAGTTGTTCTAGACACAGAGAACTTTCCATCGATATATTATACATCTCAATCAAACTAATGAGTAAGTGATTTTATACGGATTTTTCAACAAACAGAACTTTATGCTTAGATCTAAGTCCGAAACCCGATGAACCCGACCCGATGAACCCGAAAACCGATTAGACCCAAAGTCCGAAACTCGAACTTTACTTAGGAAAGGTTTCGGGGCCTGTTATGTCCACCTAAAACCCGATCGGGATGGGGGTTATTCGGCCCGACCCGACCCGACCGATGCTCACTCCTAGTTTTTAGTAGAAAACAACTTTGAAAAGTTACAGCTTCCGTCCTACAAGCGTTTTGACGATTTACTCATACTTAGAGAACAAATTAAGATTTGACATCTAAATTAAAAACGTACTACTATTTCTTAGGAATCTAATCGCCTAAAATGCACATTTTTTGGATCAATGACCAATTTTATATGGATTTTACAAAAACAGTGCGCAAAACCCGTTTTAACATAACCAGTTTTAGAAATACACTATTTCGAGCCCCTTAAAGTCACAATTAGATTTCGTTGTGTTAAATCCCAAATTCTAGCAATAAGATTTGAATGTAGTGAGAGAGAATCTAGAGAGCAAATATGTCATCCATGTATTGAGCTCAAAGGATTACAAAAGGTTTCTAAAAGATTACAAAAGCTTTCTAAAGGATTACTTACAAATGAACTAGACAAGCCTATTTATACCCATGACATACAAGGTATAGAGGCATTCACAATACTGTATAGACTCATACAGTACATTGACTTTACAGTAAATCTTGAATACAACAATGCTCTAACAATCTCCCCCTTTGGATTCAAGATTTAAAAATTTGACAGCAGTCTTCAGCTCTTCGTAAAGTCAATCTTCTTCAACAGACACTTTACCAAACTATCTTCAAGTCTTGTACATGAAAACAGATCTTTACAGCTTTATCAGTCTTTAACAAACAGTAACTTCTCGTATCCTTCTTGATGCAAGAACCTTAGTTCTCATATTAACTTTAAGAATCCGAAGTCATCAATTCGGATGTAGGCAGATCCGAAACCATCAATTCGGATGCTAGAGGATGCGAAATCAGCTCAATTCGGATCAAGTAGGATTCGAATTCAAGTAAGTTGGAACAAGAAGGGTCCGAAATCAGGGCAATTCGAATCATGAAGGGTCCGAAATCAATCAATTCGAATCATGAAGGGTCCGAAATCACTCAATTCGAATCATGTTGGAAACTAGAAGGTTGTTCTAGACACATAGAGCTTTCCATCGATATATTATACACCTCAATCAGACCAATGAGTGAGTGATTTTACACAGATTTTTCAACAAACAGAACTTTATGCTTAGATCTAAGTCCGAAACCCGATGAACCCGACCCGATGAACCCGAAAACCAATTAGACCCAAAGTCCGAAACTCGAACTTTACTTAGGAAGGGTTTCGGGGCCTGTTTTGTCCACCCGGTCGGGATGGGGGTTTTTTGGCCCGACCCGACCCGACCGATGCTCACCCCTAGTTTTTAGTTGAAAACAACTTTGAAAAGTTACAGTTTCCGTCCTACAAGCATTTTGACGATTTACTCATACTTAGAGAACAAATTAAGATTTGACATCTAAATTAAAAACGTACTACTATTTCTTAGGAATCTAATCGTCTAAAAGGCACATTTTTTGGATCAATGACCAATTTTATATGAATTTTACAAAAACAGTGCGCAAAACCCGTTTTAACATGACCAGTTTTGGAAATACATTATTTCGAGCCCCTTAAAGTCGCAATTAGATCTCGTTGTAAACTAGAAAGTTGTTCTAGACACAGAGAGCTTTCCATCGATATATTATACACCTCAATCAGACCAATGGGTGAGTGATTTAATACGGATTTTTCAACAAACAGAACTTTATGCTTAGATCTAAGTCCGAAACCCGATGAACCCGACCCGATGAACTCAAAAACCGATTAGGCCCGAAGTCCGAAACTCGAACTTTACTTAGGAAGGGTTTCGGGGCCTGTTTTGTCCACCCGAAACCCGATCGGGATGGGGGTTTTTCGGCCCGACCCGACCCGACCGATGCTCACCTCTAGTTTTTAGTAGAAATCAAGTTTGAAAAGTTACAGCTTCCGTCCTACAAGCGTTTTGACGATTTACTCATACTTAGAGAACAAATTAAGATTTGACATCTAAATTAAAAACGTACTACTATTTCTTAGGAATCTAATCACCTAAAATGCACATTTTTTGGATCAATGACCAATTTTATATGAATTTTACAAAAACAATGCGCAAAACCCGTTTTAACATGACCAGTTTTGGAAATACATTATTTCGAGCCCCTTAAAGTCGCAATTAGATCTCGTTGTAAACTAGAAAGTTGTTCTAGACACAGAGAGCTTTCCATCGATATATTATACACCTCAATCAAACTAATGAGTGAGTGATTTTATACGGATTTTTCAACAAACAGAACTTTATGCTTAGATCTAAGTCCGAAACCCGATGAACCTGACCCGATGAACCCGAAAACCGATTAGACCCAAAGTCCGAAACTCGAACTTTACTTAGGAAGGGTTTCGGGGCCTGTTTTGTCCACCCAAAACCCGATCGGGATGGGGGGTTTTCGGCCCGACCCGACCCGACCCGACCGATGCTCACCCCTAGTTTTAAGTAGAAAACAACTTTGAAAAGTTACAGCTTCCGTCCTACAAGCGTTTTGACGATTTACTCATACTTAGAGAACAAATTAAGATTTGACATCTAAATTAAAAACGTACTACTATTTCTTAGGAATCTAATCACCTAAAATGCACATTTTTTGGATCAATGACCAATTTTATATGGATTTTACAAAAACAGTGCGCAAAACCCGTTTTAACATGACCAGTTTTGGAAATACACTATTTCGAGCCCCTTAAAGTCACAATTAGATCTCGTTGTAAACTAGAAGGTTGTTCTAGACACATAGAGCTTTCCATCGATATATTATACACCTCAATCAGACCAATGAGTGAGTGATTTTATACAGATTTTTCAACAAACAGAACTTTATGCTTAGATCTAAGTCCGAAACCCGATGAACCCGACCCGATGAACCCGACCCGATGAACCCGAAAACCAATAAGACCCAAAGTCCGAAACTTGAAATTTACTTAGGAAGGGTTTCGGGGCCTGTTTTGTCCACCTAAAACCCGATCGGGATGGGGGTTTTTCGGCCCGACCCGACCCGACCGATGCTCACCTCTAGTTTTTAGTAGAAAACAAGTTTGAAAAGTTACAGCTTCCGTCCTACAAGCGTTTTGACGATTTACTCATACTTAGAGAACAAATTAAGATTTGACATCTAAATTAAAAACGTACTACTATTTCTTAGGAATCTAATCACCTAAAATGCACATTTTTTGGATCAATGACCAATTTTATATGGATTTTACAAAAACAGTGCGCAAAACCCGTTTTAACATGACCAGTTTTGGAAATACACTATTTCGAGCCCCTTAAAGTCACAATTAGATCTCGTTGTAAACTAGAAGGTTGTTCTAGACACATAGAGCTTTCCATCGATATATTATACACCTCAATCAGACCAATGAGTGAGTGATTTTATACAGATTTTTCAACAAACAGAACTTTATGCTTAGATCTAAGTCCGAAACCCGATGAACCCGACCCGATGAACCCGAAAACCAATTAGACCCAAAGTCTGAAACTTGAAATTTACTTAGGAAGGGTTTCGGGGCCTGTTTTGTCCACCCAAAACCCGATCGGGATGGGGGTTTTCGGCCCGACCCGACCCGACCGATGCTCACCCCTAGTTTTTAGTTGAAAACAACTTTGAAAAGTTACAGCTTCCGTCCTACAAGCGTTTTGACGATTTACTCATACTTAGAGAACAAATTAAGATTTGACATCTAAATTAAAAACGTACTACTATTTCTTAGGAATCTAATCGTCTAAAATGCACATTTTTAGGATCAATGACCAATTTTATATGAATTTTACAAAAACAGTGCGCAAAACCCGTTTTAACATGACCAGTTTTGGAAATACATTATTTCGAGCCCCTTAAAGTCGCAATTAGATCTCGTTGTAAACTAGAAAGTTGTTCTAGACACAGAGAGCTTTCCATCGATATATTATACACCTCAATCAGACCAATGAGTGAGTGATTTTATACGGATTTTTCAACAAACAGAACTTTATGCTTAGATCTAAGTCCGAAACCCGATGAACCCGACCCGATGAACCCGAAAACCGATTAGACCCGAAGTCCGAAACTCGAACTTTACTTAGGAAGGGTTTTGGGGCCTGTTTTGTCCTCCCGAAACCCGATCGGGTTGGGGGTTTTTTGGCCCGACCCGACCGATGCTCACCCCTAGTTTTTAGTAGAAAACAACCTTCAAAAGTTACAGCTTCCGTCCTACAAACGTTTTGACGATTTACTCATACACTGTAAGAGCTTTTCAAGAAAAAAATTTATATAATTTTTTTAGTGTATTTTCATACACTTTCTGCTTGATCTTCTGAACGATCAATTTCTAGCAATATTCAAAATGGTTTTACAACAAGTTATTATTAAAAGCAGTGGTGAAGATTTGAAGCAAAATCTGAAAAAGGAGATTCCTCCAATTGCAAAAGTTTTTGTTAAATCAACAAATGAAATGTTGCAGCAAGTTATTATAACAGAAACACCTCCTAAACCACATGTTTCTGTTAAACCAAATAATGAAATGTTGCAACAAATTATTATAACAAAAACCCCTCCAAAATCACATGTTTCTGTTAAGACAAATAATGGAATTTTGCAACAAGTCATTTTAACAGAAACATCTTCAAAATCACAAACTCCTGTTAAAGACAATGCTTCAAATTCTTCAACTCCTGTTTTAAATAAAGCCATGGAAGAAGAAAATGTTAATCTGAAAAGACAAATTTTAGACATTTCTTCTTCAAATGCTAAACTTACTAAAAGAATAACTGATCTTGAAGTTTATATTGCAGATCTTGAAGCAAAGAGAGACAACTCAAGTCTGCACGATCAAATCGGGAAACTTCAAGAGAAAGTATCAACCTTTCAAAAAGAAAATGCTGATCTGAAGAGCATTAAAGACAAGAGAGAGAAGATTCTTAAAGAAAAGGAAGTAATTGAGCTTAAATATATAAAACTTTCAAAACAAATTTCTGATCTTGAGAAAGTTTTATTTTTAGAAAAAGAGAAGCTCGAAAAAGAAAGAGCTGTTTTTAAAACTGAATGCAAATCTTTTGAAATTAAAAGTTATGAACTTTCCATGAACATCTCTGAATTAGAAAATCTTTTGGAAAAGGAAAGAAAAGATTTCACGGAAAAGAAAAATCTCTTTGAAAAGGAAAGTAAAACCCTTAAAAAGAAAAATATGGAAGTTTTCAAAGAGATTACTGATAAAAGAAAGTTTTTGGAAAAAGATTTTGAATCGGAACGCGAATACTTTGAAGATGTGATTCTTAATCTTACCAAAAGATTATCTGGTTTATCAGCTGATATTATGAAGGATCAGTTGATCAAATCTGATCTCCAAAAGAAATTTGATCTAATTTCTAAAGAGAAAAATGTTTTAATAAACAAAGTCAAAGAACTTGAAGACGTCATTTTTAAATGTGATGTCTCAAAGCAGACCAGTCATAATTCTATCTTTCAGACTCCATTTGTTGATTCAAATGATTCTGAATGTTCTTTTAAAACTGCTTCAAGTTCAAGTTTTAAAAACATTCCTTCTAAACAATTTAATAGATCAACCGATTTCTCAAAAGGTCAGATTCGTTCTTCTAATCTTTTCTATAATCCTCTGTTTGATAAATCGGATGATATTCTTAGAGTGCCTAACGTTAATACTGCCAAACCTGAAGAAGTTCCAGTCTTCAAAAGGGTGAAGATGGAATGGAGAGTAAAAGGCACAACAGTTCCAAAGAAAGATGTGCCAAAATCATCTGTATCCACATCAAATGCAAAGAAGAACAATGCGCCAAAAGGTAAATCTAATGCTAAACCTAATCCTATTCATTCTGTAAATCATCTGATTAGGTTGGCACATAAGAAAATTTGTTGTTCTTACTGTGGATCAAATGATTTTGTGCATAAAGATTATACTTCTTATTGGTATGGTTCTTACAGTATTCCTTGTAAGAAATCTACACCTAACCCACGAGGACCCAAGTGCCATTGGGTACCAAAATCTGCTTAATCTGTTTTGTAGGTTCTTCATGTGTTGTACTGATTTATAGATACATACCACACACATGACTAAAAACAGAAGAGAAGCGGCGTATTTTTTGAAGAAGATTTGTACCATTAAGGGGGAGCAAAGACCCATGGTTTCTAAACATATCAGTTTAGGACCCGTGCTTCAATGTTTTTGGCTTTTGGACATATCAGTTCAAAACCCGTTCTTCAAAGACTATGGCTTCTGAACAATTCAGTTCAGGACCCGTACTTCAAAGACTAAGACTTCTAAACAAATCAGTTTAGAACATATACTTCTCAGGTGATATCCTTAACTGTTACATCTTTCTATTTCAAGGAACTAGTGGTAAAAAGGTAATATTGAATTATATTTTATTTCTACTACTTTGAAAGTTTGAATCTTTTCAAATTTAATTCAATGAGATAAATTTTTCAATTTTCATTCAATGAATTAAATGTGTGCTAAAAGATGATTTTACAAGTATTTTTGTATTATCTGAGTTATATTTGTTTCAACTTTCACCTCTGAAATAAATCGAAAGGTCAGCAAAACATGAATGAAATTATGCTGAATGCTCAAAGTTATGTGAATCTGGATATATATAGAATACAATGCTCAAAAAGCCTTTATGTCAGAATGATGGATGGAAATGAAAATATGGGAGAAGCACTATGTTTTAGAACCAAGTGAATAAGATAAAAGTGTTGCACTATCATTTAGTTTGAAAGTTTGTGTCTGTGGCCTTTCTGGTTTGGGAGAGTAACTCCTAAGGGGTGCTCGACACCTAGTCCCTAAGATCAACTGGTCTGGGATCGGCTGACCCAAATCCTGCAATAGAACCAGATAGAAAGCCATGTTCTACTGGTACAAATGGGTTTAAGATATATCGATGTGGCCTTTCTGGTTTGGGAAATTAAGTTCTAAGGGGTGCTCGTCACCTAGCACCTAAGGCCAACTGGTCTGGGATCTGCTAACCCAAATCCTTCTATAGAACCAGATAGAAAGTCATGTTTAACGGTGTATTTTATTCTTATTAAACTTTTTGATCAAAAGATGCCAATGAGCACAAAATCAAAAGATGCCAATGCGCACAAAATCAAAAGATGCCAATGAGCACAAAATCAAAAGATTCAAATGTGCACAAAATCAAAAGATGCCAAAGAGCACACATCTCTTGAAACTTGGGGAAAATACAAAGTCGCGATAAACCCGTAAATTTGTGAAATTCTGATTTTGGACAAATAGTGTGAGTAGAGCAGAGTATTCTTATATGTTTTAGAAATGCATAAGCTTGATGCTAATCATATTTCGCATGCTAGCACACCAAATAGATTTGATAAAGGGGTTGAAACTGAACGTTTGTAACTTGATATGCAATGATTACTTATTTTTGAATCCAAACACATGCATTTGATTTCATTTGATTGAAAAATCTGTTAAATTTCATTAAGTTGAATTTATTTTGTAAAGCTTTCAAATGATCAAATGTTAGTAGTTATAAAATGAAGTTCAATGAATTTTATTTTCCTTGTATAAATGTTTTCTCTAAAGCACTGTATTTGAAATGAAGGCGTTATTGAAATATATGCATACTTTCAGGGGGAGAAAAGAAATTGCTCCAGAATTCTTATTTTGAGGGGGAGCAAGGTTATCCACTAAGGAGGAGATTGTCAGAAATACTAAGAGACGCGACTGAAATTGAAGAAGGTTTTCGATGACAATGATGCTCAATTTCATCGAAAAAGGGGGAGAAATGTTTAATTCAATTTCATGTCAAAGAGCTTTCAAGTCAAATATATTTCAAGTCAAAGATATTTCATGTCAAAGAGCTTTTAAGTCAAAGATTCGTGAACAAAGACTGAAGATCAGGGGAGAAGGATCATGTGAAGTCTAAATATTGCTGAATTTGGTTATCTCAGTTCTGAGTGGTTCTCGGAATGCGCTTACACCTAAAAGTTAAAAAATATGGATTCAGTGAATTCGAACCCTTCATGATCCGAATTGAGAGAATTCGAACCCTTCATGATCCGAATTGTCATGATTTCGAACCCTTCTTGTTCCAACTTCTTGAATTCGAATCCTACTTGATCCGAATTGAGCTGATTTCGCATCCTCTTGCATCCGAATTGATGGTTTCGGATCTGCCTACATCCGAATTGATAATTTCGAATTCTTAAAGTTAATATGAGAACTAAGGTTCTTGCATCAAGAAGGATACGAGAAGTTACTGTTTGTTAAAGACTGATAAAGCTGTAAAGATCTGTTTTCATGCACAAGACTTGAAGATAGTTTGATAAAGTGTCTGTTGAAGAAGATTGACTTTACAAAGAGCTGAAGACTGCTGTCAAATTTTTAAATCTTGAATCCAAAGGGGGAGATTGTTAGAGCATTGCTGTATTCAAGATTTACTGTAAAGTCAATGTACTGTATGAGTCTATACAGTATTGTGAATGCCTTTATACCTTGTATGTCATGGGTATAAATAGGCATGTCTAGTTCATTTTCTAGTAATCGTTAAAAACACTTTAAGCATTTGTCATTTACTCTTTTAAGATCAATATATGGATGACAAGATTGCTCTCTAGATTCTCTCTACACTTGTTCATTACTTTGTGCTAGATTTGGGATTTATCAGAAAACAACTTTGAAAAGTTACAGCTTCCGTCCTCCAAACGTTTTGACGATTTACTCATACTTAGAGAACAAGTTAAGATTTGACATCTAAATTAAAAACGTACTACTATTTCTTAGGAATCTAATCGCCTAAAATGCACATTTTTTGGATCAATGACCAATTTTATATGAATTTTACAAAAACAGTGCGCAAAACCCGTTTTAACATGACCAGTTTTGGAAATACACTATTTCGAGCCCCTTAAACTCACAATTAGATCTCGTTGTAAACTAGAAGGTTGTTCTAGACACATAGAGCTTTCCATCGATATATTATACACCTCAATCAGACCAATGAGTGAGTGATTTTATACGGATTTTTCAACAAACAGAACTTTATGCTTAGATCTAAGTCCGAAACCCGATGAACCCGACCCGATGAACCCGAAAACCGATTAGACCCAAAGTCCGAAACTCGAACTTTACTTAGGAAGGGTTTCGGGGCCTGTTTTGTCCACCCAAAACCCGATCGGGATGGGGGTTTTTCGGCCCGACCCGACCGATGCTCACCCCTAGTTTTTAGTAGAAAACAACTTTGAAAAGTTACAGCTTCCGTCCTACAAGCGTTTTGACGATTTACTCATACTTAGAGAACAAATTAAGATTTGACATCTAAATTAAAAACGTACTACTATTTCTTAGGAATCTAATCGTCTAAAATGCACATTTTTTGGATCAATGACCAATTTTATATGAATTTTACAAAAAGAGTGCGCAAAACCCGTTTTAACATGACCAGTTTTGGAAATACATTATTTCGAGCCCCTTAAAGTCGCAATTAGATCTCGTTGTAAACTAGAAAGTTGTTCTAGACACAAAGAGCTTTCCATCGATATATTATACACCTCAATCAGACCAATGAGTGAGTGATTTTATACGGATTTTTCAACAAACAAAACTTTATGCTTAGATCTAAGTCCGAAACCCGATGAACACGACCCGATGAACCCGAAAACCGATAAGACCCAAAGTTCGAAACTCGAACTTTACTTAGGAAGGGTTTCGGGGCCTATTTTGTCCACCCAAAACCCGATCGGGATGGGGGTTTTTCGGCGCGACCCGACCCGACCAATGCTCACCCCTAGTTTTTAGTAGAAAACAACTTTGAAAAGTTACAGCTTCCGTCCTACAAGCGTTTTGACGATTTACTCATACTTAGAAATAGTTCTTATAGTAATTGTGATATTTAGTTCCTAGTTCCCCGTGATTCGATACTCGTACTTCCGTACACTATTACTTGACTTCGACCCGTACACTTGCGGTTAGATCCGCGGGGTGTCAAAACCCCGTGTCATTTTCTCCCCTTCAGGATGATCTGATGGACCAGGATGGTCATCATCATCAGAGTCATCCTGACCCTTGTCTGTAGTACCCTCTGCCCTGCATGAAGTTTCGGGTTTCTTTGGCATTTCAGCTCCAGCAGCGATCAGTTTTGCGCATACATCGTCACAGAGGCCAAGCAGAGTTGCAAGTTCTGCTTCTGTGTTGAAGCGCATTCTTCCTACACTTGCTCTGAATTCCTTTATGTAGTTGGCATTTGCAGTGGTGAAGGAGAGGATGACCTCTGTAACTTGATTGATCACATTCTGCCCAAGCTCTGTCAGCTGTGCTCTTGTCATGTAATCTTTTGGTTACATCAGCACAGTATTTCGCATGGCTTCTTCTTGAACTTTTTGTAGGGCCCTCTGTAGATCTGCAGGAGTGATGCCCGTTGACTTTGAAGACTGTGTGTTCATCTGATCGAGGAACTTTCTGATAGTGTCCTCAATTGAAGAAGTTGTTGTTGTTGCGGCAGAAGTGGTAGTGGTAGCGGTAGAAGACTTCATCTGATTAAGGGCAGATTTCACCTCTGTGGACAGGTTGTCCATTTTGGTGTTCATATTGATCAAGGCCTGTGATGTTGTCTCTGCAAAAGATTTGAAAGAGCTTTGCAACTCTTTCAAGGTTTGGTTCACAGAGGTCTCAAGGGTTTGGAACTCATCCCTTGTAACTTGTGTTCCGGTGGTAACTTCTGGAGGAACACATTCGTCTCCAGAGTGAGTCCCTGTTCCTGGGACACCTTCTTTCATTCCTGTTTGGACGTTGAGAATGGAAGGATTTCCTTCTGATCCTCGAGAAGAAACAAAAGTTTCAGTCTCTACAGAAGTTCTGAGATGAGCAGTGTCCAAATCCACTCCAGAGGTGGGTATTGGAATGCTCTTCTGTTGACTAGGAGACTTGTCTAGAGTCTCTTCGTCTCTGTGCTCGCTACTTCTCTCTAAAAGAAGTGTTGGTCCTATTATGTGTGTGGCAGAGGAAACAAATTCCTCTGTTGGGTGTTCTGATGTGATCTGGGGCGATTGATCACGAACTGTAGGTGAGTCTCTTTGAGGAGACTCCCTAGGAATGGTTTCCCCGGTTTTTGTGGGCTCAGAGGTTGAAAGAATAACCTCTGGCTGGATGGTTTGGGTTAGGTTCGAGCTGTGCTGCTCTGTTTCAATGACACCTTCTACAGCTAGACCTGCGGTGTCAGAAATGTGGGTTGCACTGGGAGGGGGTGATGGATGTGTGCCTTCTTCTTCTGCGGCATCTTTTTCTAATTCTGTTTCTTTTCCTCCCATTCGCTCTAATACCTCCGTAACCTCTTGATGCTCACATTCAGCTGTCAGATGCTGATTTCTTTCCCTGATTGCCTCTTCAGACATATCTATTTCTTCTATGACAACTGTAGAAGTTGGTTTGGGACTTCTTCTGTGAACGTCCAATCCCTGTACGAAGGGATTCTGCAAGATGTCTGGAGTTTCACCCTGATGATCTCTGGGAGTTTCGTCGTCGGCCTGCAGATGTGTGTCCACCCCAGAGATAGAAAAGTCTGGTTCTTCTGTGGTATGGTGGTTGAGTGGTTCTGCAGTCCATCCGGCGGTATTGAGGGTGTTGGCAATATCAGGATGGTTAAGGAAGGCACTTAGGCTTCCTTGATTGGCAAACCGGTCTTCAGCTTCTTCTTCTGCAGATTCCTCTTCTGCAGTGGCTTCTACTCTAGCCTCTGTAACCACTGTTTCCAAGTGTCTTGCAGATTCTTCTTCTTGAACTTCTGCAACCTCTGTTTCAACCACCTCTGTAGGTTCTTCCTCTATTATTGCTACCAAAGGATCAGGATGTCTTATGTGCTTCTTCTTGGTTTTCCTCTTCTTCTTTTGTGGAGCCCCTTCTTCTGTGGGCTTTGATTTCCTTTTCCTTGGTTGTGAAGAAGAGGGAGGTGCAGAGGAGCCAACTTCTGTGGCATGAGGAGGTGAGGATTGTGGTTCTGCAACTTCTGTAGAGGTACCTTCTGCCGATTTTCTCTTGGGTTTCTTCTTCTTTTGAGTTGAGGCAGAGGCTCTGGAGGACTTCTTTCTTTTGAGCTCTTCACGTTTGGTTGTGAAGCTCTGTTGTATTTCCAGGTGTTTTGCCAATCTTTGTTCCTTTGTCGTGGGAGAGAGGGGTTCTACTATTACTGCTCCTAGGGGGACACCTAAACGCGGGGGTGTCACAGGACTCGGTTCTGGAGTTCTGTGATGGCGTATGTACCTACGGGTTAGGGATTTGCTTGTTGCGTAGCTCAGAAGCCTCTTGGATATTGGCCTGCAGAATCTGTAGCCATCTCTGTGATCTGTGGGGATGTTCTTGTTCATGGGGAACTGTTTAGGAGTTGGCCCTTCCATTGGCCAATTCTCCATTAAGAGCAGAGGTTCGAACAGAATCCCCAGAATTCTTTGAAACTGCATGGGTGGTAGAAAATTTGGATCTTTCTCTCTTACTCTTTTGGCATTGTTCTTTCTGTCAATTGCATTGACTATCTCTTGCAGCATGATTGTCGAGTAATCGAGAGGGAGATCATAGTATACCCCATACATGATCGTTAAAATTTGGTGCGAGCTCTGGTCTATACTCCCAATCTTCCCTGTGAGACACCTGTTTAGGATAGAAAATAAGGTATTCCACAGAGGGGGTAATCTTCCTCTGCGGAAATCGTTCCTTTTTCTGAGATGGGTGTTGTACCCAAGCATTTCTACAAACTTACAGATCTCTTCATCTGTAGGTGGTTCTGCATAAGATTTCAATCACAGAAGACCTCTTGTTGGTAAGTTGAACTCAAGAGAGAACATTGTCCTGTTAAACTTGAGTTCTAAGTGCTCAGAATTATCTGGTCTTGAAATATACCCTTTGATGAGGGAATCATCTTTATCGTATCTGCAGCTCTGCCAGAATTGGTTTAAATACCTTACAGGTATTTTCTCTGGGGTTCTGGAAAGAAGGGGAAAAAGGAAGTGGTTTTCTATTATGTTCAGAAGGATGGCATGAGCTTCGCCAAAGGCAGTGGAAGAAGGAACCAGGTAGCAATTATTCGATTTAATGGGTAGCATTGCCTCAAAGTGATCTTGAGCAATGAAGTTCTGTAGGTGAGTGGTCGGAGCAAACTCTGCGGAGTCGCCGGAATCCTCCTGTTCAACGTTTGTTGCTATGTTAGGGTTTTCTGAATGTTCAGAATGAGCAGGGGAAGGTTCAGGAGACGTCGCCGGAGACTGAGTAGGCGAAATAGCTCTTGAAGATGAAGCCATTTGATTTTGAGAGTAAAATACTTGCAGGTTTTGCAAAGGTTTCGCCGGAGAAGAAGATGAATTCGAAAGGTTTTTATGAGAGGTTAAGGGTGGGTTTTATAGATGGGTAAAAAGATAGAATTTGAAAGGGTAAATATTTGGCAATGGATATTTATTTGAAATCCGTACTCGAGTTTGAAACGGGGTTCGTTTTTCCGTAAAAAGCGTGCTTTGTACGCCCCAATCAGAATGAGACATGTAGGCCAGTGTCAGAGGTTGACAGGACGTCGTGCGCGGCCCATTAATGCTAGGCGTGTGAGGCTTTTCTTTGTCAGAGAAGGTTAACTCGCAGTAAAATATCTGTTACTTCACAGAATACCCAAAAACCCATTTCACAGAAGCTCTGTAGTTTTACAGAGGATCTGTGTTTTTCAAAATCTTGGATTTTTTACCCTTTTCCCATATCTCATTGTTATCATGACTCTTTAGGTTCTTGTTTGACCAAAATATTTATAAAATCATTTGAGAGGATTAATAGGATTTTAGTGTGGAGTTTTCGATCACAGAGGTTTTGAAGCTCTGAAAAGGCTTGCAGAAGCTCTGTCAAGGCCAGCAGAAGCTCTATGAGAGAAAATTTCTCATAACTAAAAATCTATTAATCATTTTGATCATCCAAGTTTTGACATGCATTAAGAAATGTTTTTCGGACATATTTGAAAGTTGGTGTCCGAGAAAACTGTTTTGGAAAAAGTTTTGTGCATGGTCATGGTTTTTGTCCGATATATGAGTAAATTTGTGATTACAGAGCTGTATTCTGACAGAGCTCTGTGGAGCTCAGCAGAAGCTCTATTACCTCAAATTTCTCATAACTCAAAAACTAACAATGTTTTTAACAATTTTATTTTTGAAAAGATGTTTTCAGTTATTTTAGGACGAATTTGTCATTAAATGTCCCATATAACTGTTTTCAAAAATATTTTGTACGACATACCTTTGGATTTTTCTTCTCGGAAATGATGTCTGACTTCTGTTGATATTGACTTATCAACACTTTTCCTTGGCTTCCCTTTACAGATTATCCTCTGTAGTTTATTTCATGGTCTCTTCTGTTCCCCCTTGATCTAATCACTTCTTTAGATCAAGTATTTTCTCTTCTGCTCCCCCTTGATCTAATCGCCTCTTTAGATCAAGTATTTTCTCTTCTGCTCCCCCTTGATCTAATCGCCTCTTTAGATCAAGTATTTTCTCTTCTGCTCCCCCTTGACCTATGCTTGGTTCAAAATACGATAAGTTTTGCATAGTACATAGGTCAAATTTATCATATGTTCTGTAGGGGTTGTCAGTTTCTGATTTGACCTACAGAAGCTCTGTGACTTCAAGATTTTTAAGAATTTACATACAGAAGTAAAATCAATCAAAGCAGAAAAATGAAGCAATGTATTTACTTATATTTACAGAAGATAAGTTATACTTACAGAGGCTTTTCATGACATGTTTATCATTCCTAACTTGTTTCTGTAAACCCATTTAGTTCCTATGGCCTGTTTCCCTCGTGGCAGAGGTACTAGAGTCCATACTTTGTTTCGCTCAAACTGCAGAAGCTCTTCTTGCATAGCGTCTACCCAGTTTACGTCGTCCAGGGCTTCCGAAATCCTCTTTGGTTCTATCACACTAATAAAATTTGTGATGAAACAAAAATTAGCAGTGGCAGACCTTGTCTTTACCTTTGCAGAAGGTTCACCAATTATTTGACTTTGAGGATGGTTTTTCGTCCACTTTGTTGTAATCGATATCATCAACTTGCTCTGCAGAGGCTTCTGGATGTTCTACTTCTATTGTAGCCTCTGTTGCTGTGCGAGACTTTGTAGTTGATCCTATAGGAATGATTTGCATGAGTCGAGGTGGAGTTCGTTCCTCTGAGGACGTATAGACTTGGTCCTCTGTGTTTTCAGTTATTGGTTCCTCTGTGGATTGTGGAGTTGGATTATCAGCAGCTTCTGTGGTCGTTTTTCTTTGAGTTTCCTCTTCTGTAGATTCTTCTTCAGCATTTGCATCTGTAGCATTCACATAAGAAGATGAAGCATTATTTGGACCAGTGAGAGTCATACCTGTAGGATTTTGTCCGACAGAGGATGGTTCTGCAGAAACCCTTATTGTTCCAACAGAGGGATCAATGTCATCATGGAACATCTCTAGGAATAGAAGATTCAGTTCTTTTGATTACGAGATGCTCGAGGATTCCCTTTTGAGTCCGGGTTCTGAACTTATTTGCTCAGAAGTCTTCTGGAATGAGTCATCAAAAGAAACATTGATGCTTTCTACGATCTTTCTTGATTTCGTCAGGTATACTCTGTAGGCTCTGGAAGCGGCAGAGTATCCAATGAATCTTCCTTCATCAGCCTTTACTTCGAATTTTCCTCTGGAATCTCTGTCGTTTAAAATAAAGCATTGACATCCAAATACATGGAAAAACTTGATGTTTGGCCGCCTTTTGTTGATCAATTCATATGGTGTTTTGATGTGCCTTTTCACGATGGTTGAGCGATTCTGTGTATAACATGCGGTAGAAATCGCTTCTGCCCAAAAGTTCATTGATAATCCACATGCTGATAGCATAGTTCTTGCAGCCTCCACGAGCGTTCGATTTTTCCTTTCGACTACTCCGTTCTGCTGTGGAGTGCGTGCTGCAGAGAAGTTCTGTGATATTCCTTCTGTAGAAAGATAGGCTTCAATGACTGAATTTTTAAATTTTGTGCCATTGTCACTTCTTAACTTCAGTATCCTGCATTCATAAAGAACTTGGATTCTTTTCATTAGATTAATCAAGATGCTTGGCACATCTGATTTCTTTCGGACAAATTCAACCTAGGTGAATCGCGAATACTCATCAATTAAGACAAGTATATATTTCTTGCCACCTAGGCTCTGTATGGCAATGGGACCGCAGAGGTCGACATGAAGCATGTACAGAGGCCTGGTGCAAGACACATCTGTTTTGCCTTTGTGGGAAGCTCTTTTGAGTTTTCCCATCTCACAGGCAGAGCATAAATGATCTTTATTAAATTTGACATTTGGCAAACCTTTAACTAGATCAAGTTTGACCAGTTTATCCAATGTGGAAAATTCAAGTGACAGAACCTGTTGTGCCATAACCAGGCTTCTTCACTTTTGCAGGCAACAAGACAAACTTTGTCCTTGTTCTTTGAATTGAAGTTCATCAGATAGAGATCACCTCTTCTTTCTGCTCGCAGAAGTTCTATCCCTGTTTCTTCACTTTTCAGAGCGCAGAAAGTTCTTTTGAACAACACTTCGAATCCTGTATCACAGAGTTGGCTTACACTTAGTAGGTTGTGCTTAAGGCCATCCACATATGCAACTTTGTGTACAGAAACATTTTCCTTTACTATGACTCCATAGCCTTTTATGTGTCCCTTTTTGTTGTCACCAAAAGTTACAGATCCACCTTCTTGTGTTTCTTTGTATGTGGATAGTAATCTTCTGTTGCCAGTCATGTGCCTCGAGCATCCGGAGTCTAGATACCAGGTTGGCACATACTTCTTCTGCAGGACAATCACAGAGATTTAGGTACCCATATCCACATGGGTCCAATATTGTTAGAATTTTTTAAGTTTGCCTTGGCATTCTTAAAATACATTTTGTTCTCTGTGGAAGGATCAGATTGTTTCTTCATGGGATTTGACTTTTGAATGTGCGTAGAAAGCAAACAATCTTGACTTAAGAAGTGATTATTGAGTTTAAACATAAGATCAAAGCAATGACAGTATTTAATATGAGATGTAATTTTCTTGAACTTTTCATTGAAATTTTTGAACTGAGCCACAGAGGCATTACATTCTTTCTTAACAGTAGATTTCCTATTACTAGAAGATCTATGAGTACTCGAATGTTGTTTGCAAAAGCTCTTTTTAGGTCCTGCCTTCTGTGGGTTGCTTCTGTGGTGAACTTCCTTCATCACTGTCACAGAAGAAAAAGATTTATTAACCTTAGGTTTTGAAAATCTAGAACTTATAGGATCTATAGAGGTCTTCTGCAACATTTTAAGCTCATCAGAGGTTTTGACTTGTAGATTCAAGTTTAGAAAATCTGGACAGATAGGAATCTATGTGATTTTCTCTTTTGGAGAAATAGTTTTGTGAGGAACTTCAGAGGAGTATTTAACATCCTCCGTGTCATAGAGAGTTATCTCAGATGTAATATCTGTCTCTGTATTGTCAGAAGATGAATCATCCTCGTATACAGAGGTTGAGTCGTTTCTTTCGATAGAGGCTGAATTTTCCGAACCTGTATCATACGAGCTTTCTACCTCTGTAGAATAATTTTCATAGATGGCAGAGGTTTCTGATGAGATCTCTTCAGCGAGAAGTTTATCTATAGAAGATGTACAGAATTTTTCTAAAATGCTTGATTTCCATATTTCCAAAATTTCTTTTTCAATTGATTCTTTGCAATTCTCTTCTGAAAAAATGGGTTTAAACTCAGGAGCTTCTGCCGATAACTTCTTTTCAACATTTATCAAACAGACAAAAGCAACTTGTGTTTGGGTCTCTGGTTTACCAAACTTGAAGATACCAATCTGATCTTGAGTTTTCAGATATTTCTTTGGTTTGATACCTCTATTGACAGAGGTTGAAGATGATGAGTCTGTGTTTTCAAACCACACGTTAATCATCTTCTTATGTTTCTTCAAGTAAGGTTCTACAGAGATTTTCGCCCTTTTGCTTACAGAAATTAGGTTTGGAAAATCTGGTTTGTTGGTTTTTCCTATCACAAACAGAGAAGACAGAAGTTTATTTCTTTTTCCTTCAACACCTAGGGTGATATCATCATACCCTATACCTCGTCTCCCTATTTGTGAGTTTACCTTTTCATAAACTTTATGTGCATCTTTATAGTTTTTAAGCAAAACTTCCCTTTTGAGTAGATCTTGCCATAATACCTCTCTTTCTCTTTGAAAGTATTCTTTAAGAGCTCTTATGTCAGTAGTTTCGCTCCTTGAAACTGAAAGTTCTTTTATTTTGTCTTTTAAAGCTTGGGATAATTCAGAAATTTGTTTTTTCAAAGGATCTAGAGTTTTGTCCCAATTCTTTTCTATTCTTTCTTTTTCCTCAAAAATCTTTGCTTTTTCTTGAGTGAGAAGCCGTACTTCTCTCTCATTAAAAGTGAGTCCTTTTTGAACGCTTTGATTTATCTCTTTCAGTTCAGTTAATTCAATGCTAAGTCTAAGTATATTATCATCTACAGAGGTAATACAAGAGGTAGAGTTTGAAGTGGATACCTCAGAATCAGTGCAGGAGTCGACTTCTGCCATGCCACAGAATAGGGCATTGGCGGTGTGTTCATCATCAGAAGTAGAGTCTGACTGGAAGTCTTCTGTGTTCTCCTCAGAATGCCCTTTTGCCATTAGGGATTTTTTAGCATAATACTCAGCCTTCTTTTTGTAAAAAGCTGAGTCCCTCTGTGGGCGGTTCGATCTGCTTCTGCATTCATTCGCAAAATGGCCTGGCTTTCCGCAGTTGAAACACCCTTGGGGAGTGTTTCCAGTTCGATCATTTGACTTCTGTAGGTCTCCACCTTTCTCTGTTCTACATTCGTTTGCATAATGACCAGGTTTGCCGCACTTGTAGCATTCTTGTTGCGTGTGGCTTACCGAGTCATCTGACCTCTGTCGGTCATTCCCTCTGTAACTTCTATCGCTTGACCTCTGTCGGCCACTTGATTCTGCTCCTCTTCTGTCATCTCTTCTGTCATTTTGGTTGTCTCTGCCATATCTATCACTATCTGAACCCCTTCTGTTTCCTCTGAACTCTTTTGTCAATAGAGCTAATGATTTAGCTAGTGACGCAAGAGTTATTTCCTCTTCTACCTGTTCTTCTTCTTCACTGTCAACTATCACCATCTTCTTCTTCTCCTTCTTCTTCTCCTCTGTGGCTCTCTCCTTTCTTTCTGCAGGTCTCTCTGTAGATTTACTAACCAATGCGTATGGTGCAATAGTTAGTGTTTTAGCTTGTGCTATTTGCGGTTCTTGTGCGGCTAATGTTCCGTAAAGATCAGAGAGTGTCCAGGTGTCTAGATCCTGATTTGTTTGTAGGGACATAGACAGCTGGAGCCATTCATCATTTAGGCTCTTTAAAAACATGACATATTTTTCTTCAGAGGTTCTGTGAATGCCTGATTTTCTGCATTTGATGATTAGAGAGTTGAATCTGTCGTATGTTGTTTGCAGAGATTCTGTTGCAGAGGCTCTGAATGCATGATATTCATTGATGTACTGTGCTCTTCGGTTTTTCTGAGTTTTAGCACCTCCTTCCAACTGTCTTTCCAGTTCTTTCCAAAGATCATGCGTTGTTTCACATGCATCCAAGGATTGAAAGAGTTCGTTGGGTATTGCCATGATCAATGTTCTTTTGGTTTTCTGAGCAACTTCATCTTCTGCTTTATCTTCTGTTGACCACTCTCCTTTTGGCTTCGGTTTTTGATGTTCAGGTATTTCAGGAGATTCAGCAGTAGCAGATACACGAGGTACTACTATCATGGGAATAGGAGGAGGATTGTAAAGATATTGTACTAGACATTTTTCAGTACCCTCGAAAAAATGGACCATTCTTATTTTCCACTGAGGATACTCATCGCGAAGGAGAGTAGGAGGTTTAGTAAGAGAACCAGTAGTAAAGAAATTATTTGTATTTGTCATTTTAAAGGTTCAAAAAAGGATAGTATGACTAAAGAGTATGATTTTGATGAACTGGAAGCTTTTCTGGGTTTGAACAGTTCCCAGAATGAAACGATGTTTTAACCTGAAGATGAATAGGTTTAGAACAGAATAATATCTATCACGAATCTTGAAAAGAGGATCACTTGATATTAAAAAATCAAGGAAGGCTCTGATACCAATTGTTGGAACCCAGATACACTTAAACAAGATTAACAGTCTATTAGTTGAGTTTAGAGTTTGATGCGGAAGCGTATTAAACTAACAGATATGTTTGATAGATATTTGAACGCACACTTATAAAGAAAACAGTAAAGAATGAAAGGATCTCTTGAAACGTTACTGTTGTTCAATATATGATAAGAACACCAAGAACAGATTAACCACTGTTTGGTGTGTGTGTGAATGTAATACTCAGATATATTTGACGATATAAAGCTTGAGAGTATTAGTTAATCGTTAAAGTGTTTAAGATTGTTGAAGGAAGATCTCAACATGAGACTTCCTTTTAAACTACTCTTTAGAAGACTATGAAGTAGGTCACTGTTCCTTTTACGGCATGAATAGTGGAACGGATGGTGTGAATAGTAGACCTAATGGAGTGAGCAGTTGTTTGTGCCATACGCATTTAATGGAGCAGATGTACTAGTTGTATTTGCATTAAATGGCGCAGACGTCTATGTTGTACCATGCTATATTGAGTCCACTCAGAGCTTGACACGTGTTTATGTTTGACAGGGCACGCTTCCATGCAAGTTGATGAATGGATCCAGTAATAGTATCAAGATATGAAATATCTTCCAAGTCTTCATCGCAGACCACAGAGGTTCTGTAAAGGGTTACAGAGGTTCTGAGGTCTGGTCTTCTGTAGAGCAGCCTTCACTTGTTTCCGAGTTGATCTTCTTTGTGTGTATCACAGAGGCTTCTGTGATCACCTTTGTGAGTTCTGTAGCTTTCAGGACTTGATCTTCTGGAAGAAGTGGCAGAGCCTCTGTAAGAGGCTTTCTTCACTTAGCCTATTTTTCACTACTTCTAAGTACTATGATTAGGAAGATTGAAGCTAACAGTATAATATATCGATGGAAAGCTCTATGTGTCTAGAACAACCTTCTAGTTTACAACGAGATCTAATTGTGACTTTAAGGGGCTCGAAATAGTGTATTTCCAAAACAGGTCATGTTAAAACGGGTTTTGCGCACTGTTTTTGTAAAATTCATATAAAATTGGTCATTGATCCAGAAAATGTGCATTTTAGGCGATTAGATTCCTAAGAAACAGTAGTACGTTTTTAATTTAGATGTCAAATCTTAATTTGTTCTCTAAGTATGAGTAAATCGTCAAAACGCTTGTAGGACGGAAGCTGTAACTTTTCAAAGTTGTTTTCTACTAAAAACTAGGGGTGAGCATCGGTCGGGTCGGGTCGGGCCAAAAAACCCCCATCTCGATCGGGTTTTGGGTGGACAAAACAGGCCCCGAAACCTTTCCTAAGTAAAGTTCGAGTTTCGGACTTTGGGTCTAATCGGTTTTCGGGTTCATCGGGTTTCGGACTTAGATCTAAGTATAAAGTTCTGTTTGTTGAAAAATCCGTATAAAATCACTCACTCATTGGTCTGATTGAGGTGTATAATATATCGATGGAAAGCTCTATGTGTCTAGAACAACTTTCTAGTATACAACGAGATCTAATTGCGACTTTAAGGGGCTCGAAATAATGTATTTCCAAAACTGGTCATGTTAAAACGGGTTTTGCGCACTATTTTTGTAAAATTCATATAAAATTGGTCATTGATCCAAAAAATGTGCATTTTAGACGATTAGATTCCTAAGAAATAGTAGTACGTTTTTAATTTAGATGTCAAATCTTAATTTGTTCTCTAAGTATGAGTAAATCGTCAAAACGCTTGTAGGATGGAAGCTGTAACTTTTCAAAGTTGTTTTCTACTAAAAACTAGGGGTGAGCATCGGTCGGGTCGGGTCGGGCCGAAAAACCCCCATCTCGATCGGGTTTTGGGTGGACAAAACAGGCCCCGAAACCCTTCCTAAGTAAAGTTCGAGTTTCGGACTTTGGGTCTAATCGGTTTTCGGGTTCATCGGGTCGGGTTCATCGGGTTTTGAACTTAGATCTAAGCATAAAGTTCTGTTTGTTGAAAAATCCGTATAAAATCACTCACTCATTGGTCTGATTGAGGTGTATAATATATCGATGGAAAGCTCTATGTGTCTAGAACAACCTTCTAGTTTACAACGAGATCTAATTGTGACTTTAAGGGGCTCGAAATAGTGTATTTCCAAAACTGGTCATGTGAAAACGGTTTTTGCGCACTGTTTTTGTAAAATTCATATAAAATTGGTCATTGATCAAAAAATGTGCATTTTAGGCGATTAGATTCCTAAGAAATAGTAGTACGTTTTTAATTTAGATGTCAAATCTTAATTTGTTCTCTAAGTATGAGTAAATCGTCAAAACGTTTGTAGGACGGAAGCTGTAACTTTTCAAAGTTGTTTTCTACTAAAAACTAGGGGTGAGCATCGGTCGGGCCGAAAAACCCCCAACCCGATTGGGTTTCGGGTGGACAAAACAGGCCCCGAAACCCTTCCTAAGTAAAGTTCGAGTTTCGGACTTCGGGTCTAATCGGTTTTCGGGTTCATCTGGTTTCGGACTTAGATTTAAGCATAAAGTTCTGTTTGTTGAAAAATCCGTATAAAATCACTCACTCATTGGTCTGATTGAGGTGTATAATATATCGATGGAAAGCTCTCTGTGTCTAGAACAACTTTCTAGTTTACAACGAGATCTAATTGCGACTTTAAGGGGCTCGAAATAATGTATTTCCAAAACTGGTCATGTTAAAACGGGTTTTGCGCACTGTTTTTGTAAAATTCATATAAAATTGGTCATTGATCCAAAAAATGTGCATTTTAGACGATTAGATTTCTAAGAAATAGTAGTACGTTTTTAATTTAGATGTCAAATCTTAATTTGTTCTCTAAGTATGAGTAAATCGTCAAAACGCTTGTAGGACGGAAGCTGTAACTTTTCAAAGTTGTTTTCTACTAAAAACTAGGGGTGAGCATTGGTCGGGTCGGGTCGCGCCGAAAAACCCCCATCCCGATCGGGTTTTGGGTGGACAAAACAGGCCCCAAAACCCTTCCTAAATAAAGTTTGAGTTTCGGACTTTGGGTCTAATCGGTTTTCGGGTTCATCGGGTCGGGTTCATCGGGTTTCGGACTTAAATCTAAGCATAAAGTTCTGTTTGTTGAAAAATCCGTATAAAATCACTCACTCATTGGTCTGATTGAGGTGTATAATATATCGATGGAAAGCTCTATGTGTCTAGAACAACCTTCTAGTTTACAACGAGATCTAATTGTGACTTTAAGGGGCTCGAAATAGTGTATTTCGAAAACTGGTCATGTTAAAACGGGTTTTGCGCACTGTTTTTGTAAAATTCATATAAAATTGGTCATTGATCCAAAAAATGTGCATTTTAGGCGATTAGATTCCTAAGAAATAGTAGTACGTTTTTAATTTAGATGTCAAATCTTAATTTGTTCTCTAAGTATGAGTAAATCGTCAAAACGTTTGGAGGACGGAAGCTGTAACTTTTTAAAGTTGTTTTCTACTAAAAACTAGGGGTGAGCATCGGTCGGGTCGGGTCGGGCCGAAAAACCCCCAACCCGATCGGGTTTCGGGTGGACAAAACAAGCCCCGAAACCCTTCCTAAGTAAAGTTCGAGTTTCGGATTTCGGGTCTAATCGGTTTTCGGGTTCATCGGGTCGGGTTCATCGGGTTTCAGACTTAGATCTAAGCATAAAGTTTTGTTTGTTGAAAAATCCGTATAAAATCACTCACTCATTGGTCTGATTGAGGTGTATATTATATCGATGGAAAGCTCTCTATGTCTAGAACAACTTTCTAGTTTACAACGAGATCTAATTGCGACTTTAAGGGGCTCGAAATAATGTATTTCCAAAACTGGTCATGTTAAAACGGGTTTTGCGCACTGTTTTTTGTAAAATTCATATAAAATTGGTCATTGATCCAAAAAATGTGCATTTTAGACGATTAGATTCCTAAGAAATAGTAGTACGTTTTTAATTTAGATGTCAAATCTTAATTTGTTCTCTAAGTATGAGTAAATCGTCAAAACGCTTGTAGGACGGAAGCTGTAACTTTTCAAAGTTGTTTTCTACTAAAAACTAGGGGTGAGCATCGGTCGGGTCGGGTCGGGCAGGGCCGAAAACCCCCCATCCCGATCGGGTTTTGGGTGGACAAAACAGGCCCTGAAACCCTTCCTAAGTAAAGTTCAAGTTTCGGACTTTGGGTCTAATCGGTTTTCGGGTTCATCGGGTCGGGTTCATCGGGTTTCGGACTTAGATCTAAGCATAAAGTTTTGTTTGTTGAAAAATCCGTATAAAATCACTCACTCATTGGTCTGATTGAGGTGTATAATAAATCGATGGAAAGCTCTATGTGTCTAGAACAACCTTCTAGTTTACAACGAGATCTAATTGTGACTTTAAGGGGCTCGAAATAGTGTATTTCCAAAACTGGTCATGTTAAAACGGGTTTTGCGCACTGGTTTTGTAAAATTCATATAAAATTGGTCATTGATCCAAAAAATGTGCATTTTAGGCGATTAGATTCCTAAGAAATAGTAGTACGTTTTTAATTTAGATGTCAAATCTTAATTTGTTCTCTAAGTATGAGTAAATCGTCAAAACGTTTGGAGGACGGAAGCTGTAACTTTTCAAAGTTGTTTTCTACTAAAAACTAGGGGTGAGCAGCGGTCGGGTCGGGCCGAAAAACCCCCATCCCGATCGGGTTTTGGGTGGACAAAACAGGCCCCGAAACCCTTCCTAAGTAAAGTTCGAGTTTCGGACTTTGGGTCTAATCGGTTTTCGGGTTCATCGGGTCGGGTTCATCGGGTTTCGGACTTAGATCTAAGCATAAAGTTTTGTTTGTTGAAAAATCCGTATAAAATCACTCACTCATTGGTCTGATTGAGGTGTATAATATATCGATGGAAAGCTCTCTGTGTCTAGAACAACTTTCTAGTTTACAACGAGATCTAATTGCGACTTTAAGGGGCTCAAAATAATGTATTTCCAAAACTGGTCATGTTAAAACGGGTTTTGCGCACTGTTTTTGTAAAATTCATATAAAATTGGTCATTGATCCAAAAAATGTGCATTTTAGACGATTAGATTCCTAAGAAATAGTAGTACGTTTTTAATTTAGATGTCAAATCTTAATTTGTTCTCTAAGTATGAGTAAATCGTCAAAACGCTTGTAGGACGGAAGCTGTAACTTTTCAAAGTTGTTTTCTACTAAATACTAGGGGTGAGCATCGGTCGGGTCGGGTCGGGCCGAAAAACCCCCATCCCGATCGGGTTTTGGGTGGACAAAACAGGCCCCGAAACCCTTCCTAAGTAAAGTTCAAGTTTCGGACTTTGGGTCTAATCGGTTTTCGGGTTCATCGGGTCGGGTTCATCGGGTTTCGGACTTTGATCTAAGCATAAAGTTCTGTTTGTTGAAAAATCCGTATAAAATCACTCACTCATTGGTCTGATTGAGGTGTATAATATATCGATGAAAAGCTCTATGTGTCTAGAACAACCTTCTAGTTTACAACGAGATCTAATTGTGACTTTAAGGGGCTCGAAATAGTGTATTTCCAAAACTGGTCATGTTAAAACGGGTTTTGGGCACTGTTTTTGTAAAATTCATATAAAATTGGTCATTGATCCAAAAAATGTGCATTTTAGGCGATTAGATTCCTAAGAAATAGTAGTACGTTTTTAATTTAGATGTCAAATCTTAACTTGTTCTCTAAG
Organism: Saussurea involucrata; assembly: GCA_033807775.1. Taxonomy (NCBI): domain Eukaryota; kingdom Viridiplantae; phylum Streptophyta; class Magnoliopsida; order Asterales; family Asteraceae; genus Saussurea; species Saussurea involucrata. Next base: position 150,127,933 of record CM066315.1, read on the forward strand.
TATGAGTAAATCGTCAAAACGTTTGGAGGACGGAAGCTGTAACTTTTCAAAGTTGTTTTCTACTAAAAACTAGGGGTGAGCATCGGTCGGGCGAAAAACCCCCAACCCGATCGGGTTTCGGGTGGACAAAACAAGCCCCGAAACCCTTCCTAAGTAAAGTTCGAGTTTCGGACTTCGGGTCTAATCGGTTTTCGGGTTCATCGGGTCGGGTTCATCGGGTTTCGGACTTAGATCTAAGCATAAAGTTCTGTTTGTTGAAAAATCCGTATAAAATCACTCACTCATTGGTCTAATTGAGGTGTATAATATATCGATGGAAAGCTCTATGTGTCTATAACAACCTTCTAGTTTACAACGAGATCTAATTGTGAATTTAAGGGGCTCGAAATAGTGTATTTCCAAAACTGGTCATGTTAAAACGGGTTTTGCGCACTGTTTTTGTAAAATTCATATAAAATTGGTCATTGATCCAAAAAATGTGCATTTTAGGCGATTAGATTCCTAAGAAACAGTAGTACGTTTTTAATTTAGATGTCAAATCTTAATTTGTTCTCTAACTATGAGTAAATCGTCAAAACGCTTGTAGGACGGAAGCTGTAACTTTTCAAAGTTGTTTTCTACTAAAAACTAGGGGTGAGCATCGGTCGGGTCGGGTCGGGCCGAAAAACCCCCATCCCGATCGGGTTTTGGGGGGACAAAACAGGCCCCGAAATCCTTCCTAAGTAAAGTTCGAGTTTCGGACTTTGGGTCTAATCGGTTTTCGGGTTCATCGGGTCGGGTTCATCGGGTTTCGGACTTAGATCTAAGCATAAAGTTTTGTTTGTTGAAAAATCCGTATAAAATCACTCACTCATTGGTCTAATTGAGGTGTATAATATATCGATGGAAAGCTCTATGTGTCTATAACAACCTTCTAGTTTACAACGAGATCTAATTGTGACTTTAAGGGGCTCGAAATAGTGTATTTCAAAAACTGGTCATGTTAAAACGGGTTTTGCGCACTGTTTTTGTAAAATTCATATAAAATTGGTAATTGATCCAAAAAATGTGCATTTTAGGCGATTAGATTCCTAAGAAATAGTAGTACGTTTTTAATTTAGATGTCAAATCTTAATTTGTTCTCTAAGTATGAGTAAATCGTCAAAACGCTTGTAGGACGGAAGCTGTAACTTTTCAAAGTTGTTTTCTACTAAAAACTAGGGGTGAGCATCGGTCGGGTCGGGTCGGGCCAAAAAACCCCCATCTCGATCGGGTTTTGGGTGGACAAAACAGGCCCCGAAACCCTTCCTAAGTAAAGTTCGAGTTTCGGACTTTGGGTCTAATCGGTTTTCGGGTTCATCGGGTCGGGTTCATCGGGTTTCGGACTTAGATCTAAGCATAAAGTTCTGTTTGTTGAAAAATCCGTATAAAATCACTCACTCATTAGTTTGATTGAGGTGTATAATATGTCGATGGAAAGCTCTATGTGTCTAGAACAACTTTCTAGTTTACAACGAGATCTAATTGCGACTTTAAGGGGCTCGAAATAATGTATTTTCAAAACTGGTCATGTTAAAACGGGTTTTGCGCACTGTTTTTGTAAAATTCATATAAAATTGGGCATTGATCCAAAAAATGTGCATTTTAGAGGATTAGATTCCTAAGAAATAGTAGTACGTTTTTAATTTAGATGTCAAATCTTAATTTGTTCTCTAAGTATTAGTAAATCGTCAAAACGCTTGTAGGACGGAAGCTATAACTTTTCAAAGTTGTTTTCAACTAAAAACTAGGGGTGAGCATCGGTCGGGTCGGGTCGGGCCGAAAAACCCCCATCCCGATCGGGTTTTGGGTGGACAAAACAGGCCCCGAAACCCTTCCTAAGTAAAGTTCGAGTTTCGGACTTTGGGTCTAATTGGTTTTCGGGTTCATCGGGTCGGGTTCATCGGGTTTCGGACTTAGATCTAAGCATAAAGTTCTGTTTGTTGAAAAATCTGTGTAAAATCACTCACTCATTGGTCTGATTGAGGTGTATAATATATCGATGGAAAGCTCTATGTGTCTAGAACAACCTTCTAGTTTACAACGAGATCTAATTGTGACTTTAAGGGGCTCGAAATAGTGTATTTCTAAAACTGGTTATGTTAAAACGGGTTTTGCGCACTGTTTTTGTAAAATCCATATAAAATTGGTCATTGATCCAAAAAATGTGCATTTTAGGCGATTAGATTCCTAAGAAATAGTAGTACGTTTTTAATTTAGATGTCAAATCTTAATTTGTTCTCTAAGTATGAGTAAATCGTCAAAACGCTTGTAGGACGGAAGCTGTAACTTTTCAAAGTTGTTTTCTACTAAAAACTAGGAGTGAGCATCGGTCGGGTCGGGTCGGGCCGAAAAACCCCCATCCCGATCGGGTTTTGGGTGGACAAAACAGGCCCCGAAACCCTTCCTAAGTAAAGTTCGAGTTTCGGACTTTGGGTCTAATCGGTTTTCGGGTTCATCGGGTCGGGTTCATCGGGTTTCAGACTTAGATCTAAGCATAAAGTTCTGTTTGTTGAAAAATCCGTATAAAATCACTTACTCATTAGTTTGATTGAGGTGTATAATATATCGATGGAAAGCTCTCTGTGTCTAGAACAACTTTCTAGTTTACAACGAGATCTAATTGCGACTTTAAGGGGCTCGAAATAATGTATTTCCAAAACTGGTCATGTTAAAACGGGTTTTGCGCACTGTTTTTGTAAAATGCATATAAAATTGGGCATTGATCCAAAAAATGTGCATTTTAGACGATTAGATTTCTAAGAAATAGTAGTACGTTTTTAATTTAGATGTCAAATCTTAATTTGTTCTCTAAGTATGAGTAAATCGTCAAAACGCTTGTAGGACGGAAGCTGTAACTTTTCAAAGTTGTTTTCTACTAAAAAGTAGGGGTGAGCATCGGTCGGGTCGGGTCGGGCCGAAAAACCCCCATCCCGATCGGGTTTTGGGTGGACAAAACAGGCCCCGAAACCCTTCCTAAGTAAAGTTCGAGTTTCGGACTTTGGGTCTAATCGGTTTTCGGGTTCATCGGGTTTCGGACTTAGATCTAAGCATAAAGTTATGTTTGTTGAAAAATCCGTATAAAATCACTCACTCATTGGTCTGATTGAGGTGTATAATATATCGATGGAAAGCCCTATGTGTCTAGAACAACCTTCTAGTTTACAACGAGATTTAATTGTGAATTTAAGGGGCTCTAAATAATGTATTTCCAAAACTGGTCATGTTAAAACGGGGTTTGCGCACTGTTTTTGTAAAATCCATATAAAATTGGTCATTGATCCAAAAAATATGCATTTTAGACGATTAGATTCCTAAGAAATAGTAGTACGTTTTTAATTTAGATGTCAAATCTTAATTTGTTCTCTAAGTATGAGTAAATCGTCAAAACGCTTGTAGGACGGAAGCTGTAACTTTTCAAAGTTGTTTTCTACTAAAAACTAGGGGTGAGCATCGGTCGGGTCTGGTCGGGCCGAAAAACCCCCATCCCGATCGGGTTTTGGGTGGACAAAACAAGCCCCGAAACCCTTCGTAAGTAAAGTTCGAGTTTCGGACTTTGGGTCTAATCGGTTTTCGGGTTCATCGGGTTTCGGACTTAGATCTAAGCATAAAGTTCTGTTTGTTGAAAAATCCGTATAAAATCACTCACTCATTGGTCTGATTGAGGTGTATAATATATCGATGGAAAGCTCTATGTGTCTAGAACAACCTTCTAGTTTACAACGAGATCTAATTGTGACTTTAAGGGGCTCGAAATAGTGTATTTCCAAAACTGGTCATGTTAAAACGGGTTTTGGGCACTGTTTTTCTAAAATTCATATAAAATTGGTCATTGATCCAAAAAATGTGCATTTTAGGCGATTAGATTCCTAAGAAATAGTAGTACGTTTTTAATTTAGATGTCAAATCTTAACTTGTTCTCTAAGTATGAGTAAATCGTCAAAACGTTTGGAGGACGGAAGCTGTAACTTTTCAAAGTTGTTTTCTACTAAAAACTAGGGGTGAGCATCGGTCGGGCGAAAAACCCCCAACCCGATCGGGTTTCGGGTGGACAAAACAAGCCCCGAAACCCTTCCTAAGTAAAGTTCGAGTTTCGGACTTCGGGTCTAATCGGTTTTCGGGTTCATCGGGTCGGGTTCATCGGGTCGGGTTCATCGGGTTTCGGACTTAGATCTAAGCATAAAGTTCTGTTTGTTGAAAAATCCGTATAAAATCACTCACTCATTGGTCTAATTGAGGTGTATAATATATCGATGGAAAGCTCTATGTGTCTATAACAACCTTCTAGTTTACAACGAGATCTAATTGTGAATTTAAGGGGCTCGAAATAGTGTATTTCCAAAACTGGTCATGTTAAAACGGGTTTTGCGCACTGTTTTTGTAAAATTCATATAAAATTGGTCATTGATCCAAAAAATGTGCATTTTAGGCGATTAGATTCCTAAGAAACAGTAGTACGTTTTTAATTTAGATGTCAAATCTTAATTTGTTCTCTAACTATGAGTAAATCGTCAAAACGCTTGTAGGACGGAAGCTGTAACTTTTCAAAGTTGTTTTCTACTAAAAACTAGGGGTGAGCATCGGTCGGGTCGGGTCGGGCCGAAAAACCCCCATCCCGATCGGGTTTTGGGGGGACAAAACAGGCCCCGAAATCCTTCCTAAGTAAAGTTCGAGTTTCGGACTTTGGGTCTAATCGGTTTTCGGGTTCATCGGGTCGGGTTCATCGGGTTTCGGACTTAGATCTAAGCATAAAGTTTTGTTTGTTGAAAATTTCGTATAAAATCACTCACTCATTGGTCTAATTGAGGTGTATAATATATCGATGGAAAGCTCTATGTGTCTATAACAACTTTCTAGTTTACAACGAGATCTAATTGTGACTTTAAGGGGCTCGAAATAGTGTATTTCCAAAACTGGTCATGTTAAAACGGGTTTTGCGCACTGTTTTTGTAAAATTCATATAAAATTGGTCATTGATCCAAAAAATGTGCATTTTAGGCGATTAGATTCCTAAGAAATAGTAGTACGTTTTTAATTTAGATGTCAAATCTTAATTTGTTCTCTAAGTATGAGTAAATCGTCAAAACGCTTGTAGGACGGAAGCTGTAACTTTTCAAAGTTGTTTTCTACTAAAAACTAGGGGTGAGCATCGGTCGGGTCGGGTCGGGCCAAAAAACCCCCATCTCGATCGGGTTTTGGGTGGACAAAACAGGCCCCGAAACCCTTCCTAAGTAAAGTTCGAGTTTCGGACTTTGGGTCTAATCGGTTTTCGGGTTCATCGGGTCGGGTTCATCGGGTTTCGGACTTAGATCTAAGCATAAAGTTCTGTTTGTTGAAAAATCCGTATAAAATCACTCACTCATTAGTTTGATTGAGGTGTATAATATGTCGATGGAAAGCTCTCTGTGTCTAGAACAACTTTCTAGTTTACAACGAGATCTAATTGCGACTTTAAGGGGCTCGAAATAATGTATTTCCAAAACTGGTCATGTTAAAACGGGTTTTGCGCACTGTTTTTGTAAAATTCATATAAAATTGGGCATTGATCCAAAAAATGTGCATTTTAGACGATTAGATTCCTAAGAAATAGTAGTACGTTTTTAATTTAGATGTCAAATCTTAATTTGTTCTCTAAGTATGAGTAAATCGTCAAAACGCTTGTAGGACGGAAGCTATAACTTTTCAAAGTTGTTTTCAACTAAAAACTAGGGGTGAGCATCGGTCGGGTCTGGTCGGGCCGAAAAACCCCCATCCCGATCGGGTTTTGGGTGGACAAAACAGGCCCCGAAACCCTTCCTAAGTAAAGTTCGAGTTTCGGACTTTGGGTCTAATTGGTTTTCGGGTTCATCGGGTCGGGTTCATCGGGTTTCGGACTTAGATCTAAGCATAAAGTTCTGTTTGTTGAAAAATCTGTGTAAAATCACTCACTCATTGGTCTGATTGAGGTGTATAATATATCGATGGAAAGCTCTATGTGTCTAGAACAACCTTCTAGTTTACAACGAGATCTAATTGTGACTTTAAGGGGCTCGAAATAGTGTATTTCTAAAACTGGTTATGTTAAAACGGGTTTTGCGCACTGTTTTTGTAAAATCCATATAAAATTGGTCATTGATCCAAAAAATGTGCATTTTAGGCGATTAGATTCCTAAGAAATAGTAGTACGTTTTTAATTTAGATGTCAAATCTTAATTTGTTCTCTAAGTATGAGTAAATCGTCAAAACGCTTGTAGGACGGAAGCTGTAACTTTTCAAAGTTGTTTTCTACTAAAAACTAGGAGTGAGCATCGGTCGGGTCGGGTCGGGCCGAAAAACCCCCATCCCGATCGGGTTTTGGGTGGACAAAACAGGCCCCGAAACCCTTCCTAAGTAAAGTTCGAGTTTCGGACTTTGGGTCTAATCGGTTTTCGGGTTCATCGGGTCGGGTTCATCGGGTTTCAGACTTAGATCTAAGCATAAAGTTCTGTTTGTTGAAAAATCCGTATAAAATCACTTACTCATTAGTTTGATTGAGGTGTATAATATATCGATGGAAAGCTCTCTGTGTCTAGAACAACTTTCTAGTTTACAACGAGATCTAATTGCGACTTTAAGGGGCTCGAAATAATGTATTTCCAAAACTGGTCATGTTAAAACGGGTTTTGCGCACTGTTTTTGTAAAATTCATATAAAATTGGGCATTGATCCAAAAAATGTGCATTTTAGACGATTAGATTTCTAAGAAATAGTAGTACGTTTTTAATTTAGATGTCAAATCTTAATTTGTTCTCTAAGTATGAGTAAATCGTCAAAACGCTTGTAGGACGGAAGCTGTAACTTTTCAAAGTTGTTTTCTACTAAAAAGTAGGGGTGAGCATCAGTCGGGTCGGGTCGGGCCGAAAAACCCCCATCCCGATCGGGTTTTGGGTGGACAAAACAGGCCCCGAAACCCTTCCTAAGTAAAGTTCGAGTTTCGGACTTTGGGTCTAATCGGTTTTCGGGTTCATCGGGTTTCGGACTTAGATCTAAGCATAAAGTTCTGTTTGTTGAAAAATCCGTATAAAATCACTCACTCATTGGTCTGATTGAGGTGTATAATATATCGATGGAAAGCTCTATGTGTCTAGAACAACCTTCTAGTTTACAACGAGATTTAATTGTGACTTTAAGGGGCTCTAAATAATGTATCTCCAAAACTGGTCATGTTAAAACGGGTTTTGCGCACTGTTTTTGTAAAATCCATATAAAATTGGTCATTGATCCAAAAAATGTGCATTTTAGGCGATTAGATTCCTAAGAAATAGTAGTACGTTTTTAATTTAGATGTCAAATCTTAATTTGTTCTCTAAGTATGAGTAAATCGTCAAAACGCTTGTAGGACGGAAGCTGTAACTTTTCAAAGTTGTTTTCTACTAAAAACTAGGAGTGAGCATCGGTCGGGTCGGGTCGGGCCGAAAAACCCCCATCCCGATCGGGTTTTGGGTGGACAAAACAGGCCCCGAAACCCTTCCTAAGTAAAGTTCGAGTTTCGGACTTTGGGTCTAATCGGTTTTCGGGTTCATCGGGTCGGGTTCATCGGGTTTCAGACTTAGATCTAAGCATAAAGTTCTGTTTGTTGAAAAATCCGTATAAAATCACTTACTCATTAGTTTGATTGAGGTGTATAATATATCGATGGAAAGCTCTCTGTGTCTAGAACAACTTTCTAGTTTACAACGAGATCTAATTGCGACTTTAAGGGGCTCGAAATAATGTATTTCCAAAACTGGTCATGTTAAAACGGGTTTTGCGCACTGTTTTTGTAAAATTCATATAAAATTGGGCATTGATCCAAAAAATGTGCATTTTAGACGATTAGATTTCTAAGAAATAGTAGTACGTTTTTAATTTAGATGTCAAATCTTAATTTGTTCTCTAAGTATGAGTAAATCGTCAAAACGCTTGTAGGACGGAAGCTGTAACTTTTCAAAGTTGTTTTCTACTAAAAAGTAGGGGTGAGCATCAGTCGGGTCGGGTCGGGCCAAAAAACCCCCATCCCGATCGGGTTTTGGGTGGACAAAACAGGCCCCGAAACCCTTCCTAAGTAAAGTTCGAGTTTCGGACTTTGGGTCTAATCGGTTTTCGGGTTCATCGGGTTTCGGACTTAGATCTAAGCATAAAGTTCTGTTTGTTGAAAAATCCGTATAAAATCACTCACTCATTGGTCTGATTGAGGTGTATAATATATCGATGGAAAGCTCTATGTGTCTAGAACAACCTTCTAGTTTACAACGAGATTTAATTGTGACTTTAAGGGGCTCTAAATAATGTATCTCCAAAACTGGTCATGTTAAAACGGGTTTTGCGCACTGTTTTTGTAAAATCCATATAAAATTGGTCATTGATCCAAAAAATATGCATTTTAGACGATTAGATTCCTAAGAAATAGTAGTACGTTTTTAATTTAGATGTCAAATCTTAATTTGTTCTCTAAGTATGAGTAAATCGTCAAAACGCTTGTAGGACGGAAGCTGTAACTTTTCAAAGTTGTTTTCTACTAAAAACTAGGGGTGAGCATCGGTCGGGTCTGGTCGGGCCGAAAAACCCCCATCCCGATCGGGTTTTGGGTGGACAAAACAAGCCCCGAAACCCTTCCTAAGTAAAGTTCGAGTTTCGGACTTTGGGTCTAATCGGTTTTCGGGTTCATCGGGTTTCGGACTTAGATCTAAGCATAAAGTTCTGTTTGTTGAAAAATCCGTATAAAATCACTCACTCATTGGTCTGATTGAGGTGTATAATATATCGATGGAAAGCTCTATGTGTCTAGAACAACCTTCTAGTTTACAACGAGATCTAATTGTGACTTTAAGGGGCTCGAAATAGTGTATTTCCAAAACTGGTCATGTTAAAACGGGTTTTGCGCACTGTTTTTGTAAAATTCATATAAAATTGGTCATTGATCCAAAAAATGTGCATTTTAGGCGATTAGATTCCTAAGAAATAGTAGTACGTTTTTAATTTAGATGTCAAATCTTAATTTGTTCTCTAAGTATGAGTAAATCGTCAAAACGCTTGTAGGACGAAAGCTGTAACTTTTCAAACTTGTTTTCTACTAAAAACTAGGGGTGAGCATCGGTCGGGCCGAAAAACCCCCATCCCGATCGGGTTTTGGGTGGACAAAACAGGTCCCGTAACCCTTCCTAAGTAAAGTTCGAGTTTCGGACTTTGGGTCTAATCGGTTTTCGGGTTCATCGGGTCGGGTTCATCGGGTTTCGGACGTAGATCTAAGCATAAAGTTCTGTTTGTTGAAAAATCCGTATAAAATCACTCACTCATTGGTCTGATTGAGGTGTATAATATATCGATGGAAGGCTCTATATGTCTAGAACAACCGTCTAGTTTACAACGAGATCTAATTGCGACTTTAAGGGGCTCGAAATAATGTATTTCCAAAACTGGTCATGTTAAAACGGGTTTTGCGCACTGTTTTTGTAAAATTCATATAAAATTGGTCATTGATCCAAAAAATGTGCATTTAAGACGATTAGATTCCTAAGAAATAGTAGTACATTTTTAATTTAGATGTCAAATCTTAATTTGTTCTCTAAGTATGAGTAAATCGTCAAAACGCTTGTAGGACGGAAGCTGTAAGTTTTCAAAGTTGTTTTCTACTAAAAACTAGGGGTAAGCATCGGTCGGGTCGGATCGGGCCGAAAAACCCCCATCCCGATCGGGTTTTGGGTGGACAAAACAGCCCCCGAAACCCTTCCTAAGTAAAGTTCGAGTTTCGGACTTTGGGTCTAATCGGTTCTCGGGTTCATTGGGTCGGGTTCATCGGGTTTCGGACTTAGATCTAAGCATAAAGTTCTGTTTGTTGAAAAATCCGTATAAAATCACTCACTCATTGGTCTGATTGAGGTGTATAATATATCGATGGAAAGCTCTCTGTGTCTAGAACAACTTTCTAGTTTACAACGAGATCTAATTGCGACTTTAAGGGGCTCGAAATAGTGTATTTCCAAAACTGGTCATGTTAAAACGGGTTTTGCGCACTGTTTTTGTAAAATTCATATAAAATTGGTCATTGATCCAAAAAATGTGCATTTTAGGCGATTAGATTCCTAAGAAATAGTAGTACGTTTTTAATTTAGATGTCAAATCTTAATTTGTTCTCTAAGTATGAGTAAATCGTCAAAACGCTTGTAGGACGGAAGCTGTAACTTTTCAAACTTGTTTTCTACTAAAAACTAGGGGTGAGCATCGGTCGGGTCGGGTCGGGCCGAAAAACCCCCGTCCCGATCGGGTTTTGGGTGGACAAAACAGGCCCCGAAACCCTTCCTAAGTAAAGTTCGAGTTTCGGACTTTGGGTCTAATCGGTTTTCGGGTTCATCGGGTCGGGTTCATCGGGTTTCGGACATAGATCTAAGCATAAAGGTCTGTTTGTTGAAAAATCCGTATAAAATCACTCACTAATTGGTCTGATTGAGGTGTATAATATATCGATGGAAAGCTCTATGTGTCTAGAACAACCGTCTAGTTTACAACGAGATCTAATTGCGACTTTAAGGAGCTCGAAATAATGTATTTCCAAAACTGGTCATGTTAAAACGGGTTTTGCGCACTGTTTTTGTAAAATTCATATAAAATTGCTCATTGATCCAAAAAATGTGCATTTTAGACGATTAGATTCCTAAGAAATAGTAGTACGTTTTTAATTTAGATGTCAAATCTTAATTTGTTCTTTAAGTATGAGTAAATCGTCAAAACGCTTGTAGGACGGAAGCTGTAACTTTTCAAAGTTGTTTTCTACTAAAAAGTAGGGGTGAGCATCGGTCGGGTCGGGTCGGGCCGAAAACCCCCCATCCCGATCGGGTTTTGGGTGGACAAAACAGGCCCCGAAACCCTTCCTAAGTAAAGTTCGAGTTTCGGACTTTGGGTCTAATCGGTTCTCGGGTTCATTGGGTCGGGTTCATCGGGTTTCAGACTTAGATCTAAGCATAAAGTTCTGTTTGTTGAAAAATCCGTATAAAATCACTCACTCA